>JAQQPU010022402.1:0-10791 GCA_029168905.1 Artemia sp. Kazakhstan ARC1039
TGTCACTACCGGGACTGTTTATAGAAAACAATCTATAATAGAAAATTACCGGGACACATATAGAAAACAATAGCCTGTCTTATAAGCCAGGCTATTGTTTTCATTTTTTTGTCACTACCGGGACTGTTTATAGAAAACAATCTATAATTGAAAAACAAGCCAGGCTATTGTTTTCATTTTTTTTCACTACTGGTACTGTTTATAGAAAACAATCTATAATAGAAAACTACCAGGACACATATAGAAAACAATAGCCTGTCTTATAAGCCAGGCTATTGTTTTCATTTTTTTTTCACTACCGGGACTGTTTTGCTGCTTGTCACTTTGGATAGATTGAGATGGAGAAAACCAATTTTCCAAAAAAATGTTATTGACTTTATGGAGGATTTTTACCATAACAGTAATTTGAATTTATCCCAGTATTTTATCTCACCCTCCATCCTAATCCATTCAAAGCTTCCTTCTTTGCACCCTACCAAGTAATTTCAAAAATCTTTAAATCTTTTATTATGACTCCTCACCCCCTTTGCAGGTGATTTTTCTTTCAGACCAGAATTTGATCTTGATTTTTTTTAGGCTTTAAAATGGACCTAGCTGCTACAATGAAATCAATTGAGAATGATTTAGCTTCTTTATCAGTTCTTGAGGTGGAAATTTCCAAAGCTTGCTCAAAATTCCAAGAAAACAAAGAAAATACTCCAAGCAAAAGGCACATTTCTGGAACACTCAAAATCCAAAATAAATCTTCACTTCAAAATAGAAAACCTCTTGCTTCGTTACAGCCAACAAATAGTAGCTCTGAAAATATTTTATCTGGCTCTCTAAAATGGCGTCGACCATCTGAAATCAGAAGTGAAAGCCAACTGCTTAATTCAGTTTATAAGTCTAGAGCCTCTGCCATGCAAACTTTTCCAAAAGAGCCTGCATTAAAAAAAGATAACTTCATAGATGGCAGTGAAGTATCTGTGAAGGTAAATGATAGACCCACATTGGAAAAAATCACAGAAATGACTCAATTGCACATGGATCAAAGAGAAAGAAAATATCATCAACATCGTTATTATCAAGTTGCAGATGACAACTATGTTTTGCCTTCAGATATTTGTGGTAGTATGAATGTTTTCCTAATTTTATTTTGACAAATGCTTATTTATTTTTTGCCTGGTGGTTATAGGGTGTCTCTGCCCCTGACTTACCAGCCACCTTAACCAACTATAATCTTGGATAAGTTTTGTAACAGGGTGCAGCTTTTAACCCGAGCTAAGCAAAGTTTATTTAAAACTTTATTTATGAAATTAATCCATTTTTTTCTGGTCTATTGGACTATGATATTTAAGTAAACGGTTATGTAAACCACCAACTTTGCAAACAGGCAGATCTGGTGACTCTAGCAAATATGGCTACAAATCAGCAATTGAAATAAACATTTAAGTTGCTAAATCTAGCATTCTATTTTATTTTGACAAATGGTTATGCATGTTTTATTTGGTGGCTTCAGGGTTGTATAGCTGATCATTAACCTGCCACTTGGCATCTTAACCAACTATGCCCTCGGGTGAACTGTGGGGGGATGGAGAAGAATCTTTGCCTTCTGAGGACAGTCCTAAATATCCAATGGAAAGCAAAGCCGACTTACAAGATAAGCTGATGAATATTATTGTGAATATCGACTGCAAAGCAAGTTATTTGAAAATAGACCACACTTCCTAAATGCAAACAGCAAATAAAAGGGATTTTTTTCTTAAGAAAGTGATATATTAACCCTAAATGAAAATTTCGACCTATATCCAAGGGTCGTCCTCAGCTAAATAAATAAAAATATAAAAAAAAACCTCACATTGAAATACGACCATTAAATCTAAAATCCTTTTAAAACAGTCCCAGCATCCTTACTTCAGGGAGTCCTGGTTGGATTTCACTGTTAAACCAATATCAAACAGCCCTGTGTCAAAAATTTCATGTTCTTTACATTTTTTTTCTAGTTTGTCCTTCTAGTCCTTCTAGTTTGGATCTCTAAAATTACCCGAATGATTGAAGCGCTACGAATTTACAAGAAATAAAAGCTCTGAATGGGTTCAACCTGGGTGCTCACCAACTGACTTTACTTTAGAGCAAAGTATAATCACCTACGGAACAAGTACTGACAAAACCTATCCTCCACACACAAAAAAGTGACCCTTTGTATACCTATGCGAACTTGGCAACTAAATTGTGTAGTTACACAATTCATCCCGGTCACTCGTCGCCTGAATCACGCTCTAGCATAATTATTGGCCGGAGCAAAGTACTTTGGCTCGGAGCGATTAAGTAGTACAGCATTTTGTGTCTAGAGGCGCTGAGGTACGCGGGGTCACTTTTGGAGAGTTTTGTCAGTACTTGTTCCGTAGGTGATTATACCTTGCTTTAGAGTTTCTTAATGTTTATTCCTTGAAATTTCATTTTCCAATAAGTTTTTTATATTGCCAGTAACCAAATAGAAAATTTTGTGAGAATGTGATAATAGCCAAAAAGAACAAATTTGTGGCTGGGTGAACTCTGGGTCATTGTTGTTCAGAAACAAATGTATAACTTTCGGCATAATAAATATGTTTTTTTTTATGAAATACGCAGTTAAAGTTAATCATACGCAGCGCGCTAGCGCTGCCTAAGTAAAGAACAATGTGGCCACAATGTGTTTTTTTTTTCTTCGATAGGCACTTCGTATCGAAGGAGTTGTCGTAGAAACTTCGAAAAGGGCTCATTTGATAGGAAATCGGAGTGGCTAGTGCCCTTTTTAATAGTCGAAAGTGATTGGAGGGCAACTAGGCCCCCTCCACGCCCATCTTTACCCCAAACACATCCAATCAAAATTTTGAGATAGCCATTTTGTTCAGCGTAGTTGATTTCCAGTAAGAAAATATGTTTTTGAGGAGAACACTCCCCCATAACCCTCGGGCAAGGGTTTTAAGTTATGGCCTGGGGGCATAGAAGGTTTTTAATGAAGGCGTTGTCGTAGAAACTTCAAAAAAGGCTCATTCGATTGGAAATTCAAAGGGCTAGTGCCCTTTTTAATACTTGAAAGTGATTGGAGGGCAACTAGCCCCCCCCCCACGCCCATCATTTCCCCAAACACATCCAATCAAATTTTGAGATCGCCATTTTGTTCAGCGTAGTTGATTTCCAGATAGAAAATATGTTTTTGTGGAGGATACTCCCCCACAGCCCTCAGGGCAAGGATTTTAAGTTATGCCCTGGGGGCATATAAGAACGATGTTGGCACAATGTTTTATTTATTAATTTTTTCCTTTAGAGCAGGGCACTTCGTATCGAAGAAGTTGTCGTAGAGACTTCGAAATGCGCTCATTCAATTGGAAATTGGAGTGGCTTGTGCCCTTTTTAATAGTCGAAAGTGATTAGAAGGTGACTAACACCCCTCTCGCGTCAACCATTTCCCCAAACACATCCAATTAAAATGTTGGGATAACAATGTTGTTTAACGTAGTTGAAAGTTCTGGAAATTTGGTCTTAGAGGATAACACCCACCCTCACAGACCTTAGGGTAAGGGTTGTAATTTATGCCCTGGGGGCATATAAGGTGTTTATAGAAAGCGTTGTCGTTTCCAAAAGGGCTCATTAGATTGGAAAACGAAAGGCCTAGTCCTCTTTTTAATAGTCGAAAGGGATTGGAATGCTTGATATTTTTTTATAGTAAAGATCGAAGTGGGTATAATGTATTATTTTTTGTTGTTGTTGTTGTTGTTTAAACCAGGGCACTTCGTATCGAAGGAGTTGTCGTGGAAACTTCGAAAAGGGCTCATTCGATTGAATATAGAAAGGGCTGATGCCCTTTTTAATAGTCGAAAGTGATTCGAGGGCAACTAATCCCCCTTCCACTCCAACCCTCCCACGCCCACCCTCCCACGCCAACCCTCCCATTTCTGCTCTTAAAATTTAACCAAATCAAAATAGCATAAGGGTATCCAAGCTATCAAAGAAAGTAAATTTTTTTGCAAATGGTATCAAGTTTTCCATTTCAGGTCATCCAGAGGAGGTATGAAACTAATTTAAACACTACTATTTGTGTCCAGATTTTTAAAAGGGTCTGTGTTCTTAAAAATTGCTGAAAATTTTTTCCAGCATACAAATAGCAGGCCAAACTATAAATTATTAAAAAACGAAAAGATTTAAAGTATTATTTTCTTTTTCTCTGAAAAGACTATGTCAATATAAAACGAAAAGAAATTAATTCAAAAAACTTTTTCCACAAAATAAGTTTTTCAAAGAAAAGTAAAGAACTCCATTAAACAAAAAATGAGCAAAAATAAAATCAAATAATCTACCAAGCGTGAAACTACCCCAAATCAGTATCGATAAATAAATGAAACCCAAAACGAACAGAAATTGCAATAATTAACCGAGTCAAACTCAAAACGAGCAGAAATTAACATAAGATGGTCACAAAACCCCTATGCCTTCCCAAGGCTAGAACAAAATTTGCACTTTACTGAAAAAATACAAATGAATGTGCATTGTCAGTTTAATATAGATATACTGATATTTAGTAATCAAAATGTTATTATTATTTGATTTATTTAAGTTATAAAAGTAAAAAAAATTTATATTTTTTCAGTAAAGTGCAAATTTTGTTCTGGCTTTGGGAAGGCATAGGTGTTTTGAGCCCTTCTCGTATTCATTTCTGCTCGTTTTGAGTCTGAGTCATTTATTGGTTATTTATTGTAATTTCGGTTCGTTTTTAGTTTCATTTATTTATCGATACTGATTTGGGGTAGTTTCACGCTTGGTAGATTATTTGATTTTATTTTTGCTAATTTTTTGTTTAATGGAGTTCTTTACTTTTCTTTGAAAAACTTATTTTGTGGAAAACGTTTTTTAAATTAATAAAATTAAAAGCGACGTGAATAGTCAGTGAATTTATTATTCGTTTGCCTAAAGAATAATACTTAAATGTATTTCAACGTATTGGTCATCAAAGGCGGCCAACGGCTTTTGTACCTGATTATTTTATTGTATCATCTATGCCATAATGGGCCAATTGCGATAAAGAAATTTTGATCCTTATTGGAAATTTTTGAAGTTTTTCAGAGAAAAAACAACAATAGTAACATTTTTGTTACATACAGGTTGTAATTAAGCTTATAACAAGATGACGTTCTCATTCATGAGGTAGCAACGATAAAGATCAAATGAACTGGAGAAAGCAAGATGCCAATTTAGGGTACAAGATACATACGTAAATACGTGATTTACTGGTGACATTAAAGAAAAAGTACAAGGAGCAGTGGCGCTAATCGGGAGGGGGGGGGGAGTTTGCAATCCCTCTAGAAGGTTTTGGTTCTCCCCTTGGATTTTGAAAAATACGCTTGCCAACTGACGCATAATGCCATCAAACAAGAAACTAAAAAAAGAAATAACTTGCTCATGAAAAAAGAAAAAGGAATCTTCCTTCTGGAAAGCACCTGTTATATATCTAAAATTTTAGAAGAGGCCATATTTCAGAGCCCTGCTTGACAACTGTTGCTACCGTCGCCTTAGTATCTAAATTTTAGTTCAATCATCAATAGCTTATATGTAAAGCACCTGTTGTATCTTTCTAAAATTTTGAAGAGCCCATGTTTCAGAGTCCTGCCTTACAATTGTTGCTACCGTCGCCTTAGTATGTAACTTTAGTTCTATGGCTCATATGGAAAACACCTATTATATCTTTCAAAATTTTGAAGAGCCCATGTTCTAGATCCCTGATTAACAACTTTTGCTACCATCGCCCTATTATCTAAATCTTAGTCCCAAGGTTTATCTTTCTATTCTTTCAAACTTTTCAATTTCGAAGAAAAAACTTGTCTATCCTACTTTTCAATATCAAATTTGTTAAAAGGCTACTACTGTTGCTACTGTTGCTGACTCACTTCTCTTCTCACTTCACTATTACGCACGCTCTTCCTCCACCTCAGTGTATTCCAACCCTCATTCTTTACCCTCCTTCATGAAGTTCTGATTTACTTTAAATATTTTCTTGTGGCCTTTTTCCGCCCCATTTGGGAACGAACGGCTTTTCTTTTGACCCCGGATAGATAGCCGAAAGCAAGATTTTTGGCCTTCTATCATCCATAAAATGTGACAGTCTGTCATCCATGGCAGTCTGTCAACCATCACCCCCAAAGAGTTACCGAGCCATCTTAACCTTTCTTTCTTTATAGCCCTAGATAGTGGGATTGAACCACATTTTTGGACAACACTGAACCACTTTTTAAACCTTTCTTTCATTTTATCCCTAGAAAGTGGGGTTGAACCACATTTTTCGGACAACACTGAACCACTTTTTAAACCTTTCTTTCTTTATATCCCTAGAAAGTGGGATTGAACCACATTTTTGGAAAATATTGAACCACATTTAAACTTTTCTTTCATTATAGCCCTAGATAGTGGGATGGATCGACATTTTTTAGACAAAACTGAACCACATTTTAAACCTTTCTTTTATTATAGCCCTAGATAGAGGGATTGAACCATATTTTTCAGACAACATTGAACCACAATTCAGTATTTCTTTCTTTATGACCCTAGATAGAGAGATTGAACCACGTTTTTGGAAAACATTGAACCATATTTTAAACTTTTCTTTCATTATAGCCCTAGATAGTGGAATTGAACAAGATTTTTTGGACAACATTGAATCATTTAATCCTTTATTTTATTATAGCCCTGGATAGAGGGATTGAACCACATTTTTCGGACAACATTTAACCACATTTTTAACCATCTTTTTCATTATAACCATATTTTAAACTTTTCTTTCATTATAGCCCTAGATAGTGGAATTGAACAAGATTTTTTGGACAACATTGAATCATTTAATCCTTTATTTTATTATAGCCCTAGATAGTGGGATTGAACCACATTTTTCGGAAAACTTACAGTTGGTCTGTCAAACGACTGCTTTAAACTATCCAGAGAGAATTCCTCTGGAAAACATTTAACAAATCTTTTTCATCTTCTTATTACCAAATATAACCCGCTCGTAATCATTTATTCCTAGTCTATGTGACTTGTCTTCTTGGCATTAAGCTATTCGATACACCGAATTATACACCGATTGTACATCGACGTTTCAAAACCTCCAAAGACTTATTCATTTCCGTAATATTTTCATCTCTGATAATCGAATCATCCATAATCTAAGTCTAGGAGAGTTTTACTTTTCCATTTGGTACCATGTCTCTCATAGCCTTTGCTGTATTCCTTAGGACAAATCTTATCAAAATGATCCTTGTAATATGACCTGGGATAGGACACAACCTTGCTTAACTCCTGATTCTATACAGCACCAACTACTAATTTCCTTTCCTACCTCAACCACAACAATTTTATTCTTGCACATAGCATTAATTACTTAAATATACTTATTTTTTTCACAGTTACTCATCTCTTTTTAACATTTTCCTCACCACTAATTGCGGCCCTGTTCCTATCTTTAACTGGGATAAGTCCAGATTGACTATTCCCTCCCAATTTCTTAACATGCCAATACAATATTTTATTATTCCGTCTTCCTACATCTTCTAGATCTTCAGCAATTTCATCCATGGCCTCCACTTCACATCTCCTTAATCCATATTTTAATGCTTTCTCCACTTTTTTTCTCTTTGGCCTTATTTTGACTTACCTTTATTTTTCGTAAAAAGGGAACAAATAACACAAAGAAATCAAATTAAAAAGTTCAAAAGACCAACATGAACATATGTAGAAGAAATATTATTTGGCTCCGTTATGTTAAATATGTATCAAAGTATTACATAAAAAATCTGTACGGAAATTACCCAGAGGAGGGGGGAGGGGGGCAAACCGAGGTCTGGGAGGGTCAGTTGCCCCCTACCCTATATAAAAAAAACACCCCTTGGGGGCAAAAAGCTTTGTTTTTACCATTATTTAAATGTGATTGTTTCTAATTATTAATTTAAAAACCTTTCCCACAAAACAAGTCTTTTAAAGAAAATTAAAGAACTCTATTAAGCCAAAATGAGTAGAAGTAAATTCGAATAATTTTCCAAGCGTAAAACTACTACAGATCACTATCAATAAATAAATGAAATTCTAAACTCACAGAAATTACATTAAATAGCCGAGTCAAACTCAAAACGAGCAAAAATTAACGTGAGTAGGGCTGATAACCCCCATGCATTCTCAAGACCAGAACATAATTTGCACTTTACTGAAAAAAAGAATGATCGTGGATTGTCAGTTTAATTGACATAGGCTATACTGATATTTATTACTTAAAGTTTTGATAATTTTTTATTTATGAAAGTAAGAGAAGTGGAAACATTTAAAACGTGTTTTGTTTTCATTTTATAGTCCATATGTTATAAGTTAGAAGTTATAACAGTTATAAGTTTATGTGACCACTCTTTCTATAAAAACCTTATCTGCCCCCAGTGCTTAACTCACAACTCTTGCTCTGAAGGCTGGGGGGGTTGTCATCATCAATGACATAATCTCCGGAACTGTTAATTACGCTAAACAAAATGGCTATTGAAAAATTTTGATTGGATGTGTTTGGGGAAATGGTGGGCGTGGGAGGGGGGTTAGTTGTCCTCCAATCATTTTCGACTATTAAATGGGGACTAGCTTCTTCAATTTCCAATCGAATGAACCTTCTTCGAAGTTTCTACGACAATAGATGGCCATCCAAAATGTCTATCCGATGCATTTTGGGAAAATACGAGGCGTAGGGGGAATCTTATAAAAGTTACTAGAACTTCTGATTACAAAATCCAATGAGCCCCCTCCTAAGTTTATGCGACCACCCTTTCTATAAAAAACCCTATATGTTCCCTGGGCGTAACTTACAACCCTTGGCCTGAGGGCTGTGTGGGAAGGTTGTCATCCTCAAAGATATAATTTCCGGACCTTCAACTACGTTGAACAAAATGGATTAGATGTGTTTGGGTAAATAGTGGGCGAGGGAGGGGGGTTAGTTGCCCTCCAATCACTTTTGACTGTTAAAAAGGGCACTAGCCCTTTCAATTTCCAACCGAAAGAGCCCTTTTTGAAGTTTCTACGACAACTCCGTCGATACGAAGTGCCCTGGTCTAAAGCCAAAAAAAATTACCCACTCTTTACTTAAGCAGCGCTATTGCGCTGCCTATTGTCCTCGTTTTGCACATTTAAAATGTCTTTCCGTTTTCCAGGAAAGCCATCGGCCCCTTCCCTCCGGTTCTTATGGCAGCACAACAAATTCAAATTTGGGTCGTCTTATTCCTTTTAAGCTGCAGATTAACTTACCTGTAAAAGCTAGACATATTTTGGCTTACTCCAAAGCTAAGCTAAATATACAATTAGCTAAGGTTAAGCTAAGCTAAAATCTCAATGTATTTTGGCTCATATATTTTTGGCTAATTATATATTAGGCTCACCTGTAATGCGAACATCCAAAAGTCTATAATGATCGTTCTTGTAGATGGCACTGAAGTGGTTCTAAATGCAAATCATAAACATTTGAACGAAGAAATCGTTGACCTATCTCAACTGGACAAGATTCCAAGAGGGGATTTTACTGATCATCAAAAATGTCATCAAGTTGTTGACGAAAATTATGTTCCGCTGTCGAAGATGCATGGTAATAGCATTACAATTTTTTATCCATTTTAATGTAAATTTATTTTCTCAAAAAATAGGTCCAATAAAACTAAAAAAATAAATTATAGGCAAGTTCCTGATTCTGTTTATTCTTTTAGTTTGAAAACTTATTTTGCAAAGTAAAAGTCGAGATGTAATAAGTGTTGAGATTGTTGTTATAAGTTATATGTAAGATAAGTCAGGGATATGATCATCATAACTGTCGTCAATTTGGCGATAAAAATTGTGTTTCACTGTTGAACATTTGTGGTAATACCATTACAATTCAATATTCATTTTCGTTTAGGCTTTTTTTTTTGTCCAAAATTTTTACGAGAAAACCAAAATTTATTTCCATTAGAACTAAAAAAATTAAGGTAAAGCCAAGTCAGGGCCGAATCCAGGATTTTAGTTTGGGGGGGGGGTGTATTTTTTCCGGGGGATTTACAAAAAACACCTCAAAACCGCATCAAAAATGTGTCTTTATGCGTTTTACCAAACACTTTGCCGCCCCATCTCGGGGTTGGGCGGGGGGCCAAAACCTCTAATCTTTTTCCTGAATACGGCCTTGAGTTTAGTTCATTTATTGTTTAATATTTTATTGTAAGAGCTTATCTAGCAAAGAAAAATCAAGATACAACAAGTTTTAGATTTGTTAGGATAAGTCTATATTTCTGAAGCCAATCTGATCAAATCCACTTTCTTCACCCATTGAAATTTGTTTGTAACTGATTGTTTGTAATTTTATACAATTACAAGGATTCACTAAAAGTATGGATTAATATCACACAACTTTTCACCTTTTTAAGGCGTAAAAGATGAAGGCACTGGCGGAACAACACGAGTTAGGAACCGGAATGTTGAACCGGAACTAGTCTGTACCGAAAATTTTTGTTCATTTCTTCTGTGTGAATGAAAATTCATGAATATCGAACAGGTTTGAGATCGACTTTAAATCTTTGATCATTTTAAGGGGAAATCGAATTCCGATCATGGCCGCTAATCATGGCCTTGTGGCTTATTAAAATGCTGTCACATATTGGGTGTAAATAATTAGCATCACTTAGGGGTGGGGAGTGACTTCCTCCCTCTAATTCCCCGACTCCAAATTTGAATAACACCTTTTTTGGGTATTTTCATTAAATAATACCGTTTTTTATTTTTGTTGAAACATTTGAT
>JAQQPU010022403.1:2668-13182 GCA_029168905.1 Artemia sp. Kazakhstan ARC1039
GATTGCAGGTACAGTTATCCCTTATGTAAAAATGAAAATGAAGATTTGGTCCATTTTCTCCAACAGTGTCCAATAACTGACAATATAAGACCGCGCTTTCTGCGTGAGGTACGTTTCCCGGGTATATTGCAGAGCAAAGGGAAATAAAATATTGTGGACACGACTTGGTTTCTTCAGCTACGGAAAGATTGTAAATAGTATTCATATTTTATGTGTATTTATTGTGTCTCTTTCCTTGTTAATCTGCGTATGGCCTATGGCTAATAAACTTATTATAAACTTATTATTAGTATACACATGACATGTTATGCTTTAGTTCAACACTCCCCTCAACATTCCCTGAAAGACTCATCTGAATCCCCTTCGTATTTTGGGAAAGTAGAAGTCAAACATGCATACCTTTCCTCAATAGCATATGCTCAATATACAATATGTAAACAATACTCAGTATATAATATTTAAACAATGAACAGATTGCCTAACTTGCAGCCTTAGCCCTGAGGCTTCTGGGGGGGGGGCTGGTGACATTTCCAATCAAATAATTACTGAGCATTTCAGCAATGCTGAAAAAATAAATGTCTCAAAACTTTGTTTGGATGATTGCTGTGGGAAATGATGGGCAGGGAGGAGGGGTAGTTTCTCTAAAATCGCTTTGACTCTTAAAAAGGACACTATAACTTTCAATCTTAAAGAAAATGAGATCCATCTGAATTTAATAAGACCCCCCATTCCATAAAAACCTTATATTCCCACAGGGCATAACTTAAAGCCCTTGCCCCAGGGCTCTGGGAGGTTGTTCCAACCTGGATGCATTGTTATATGTACTTTGGACTATTTTAAACAAAATTGCCATCGCACAATTTCAATTAGATACATTTGGTGAAAAGAGGGGTAGTTGGGTGGGGTGGGGGTAGTTGACATCCATCACTATTGACTCTTAAAAGCGAACTAGAACTTCCAATGTCAACCAAATGAGCCCCCTTCTAAAGTGTATGCAAGCATCCCCTCCATAAGAACATTAAATGCCCCAGAGGCACAACTTACAACCCTTGCCCTCAGGCCCTGGTGGTTTGTATCAGCCTTAAAAACCTTGTTATATGATCTTTGGGCTATTTTAATTAATTAGACCCTCTCAAAATATTTATTGGATGCATCTCGGGAAAACACGACGTCTTTGTGTTTGTGGGAGGAGGGTAACTGACTTCTGATCACTTTGACTCATAAAAGGGGAACTAGAACTTCTGATTACCAACCCAATGAGTCCCCTCCAAAGCATATACGACCACCCTTTCTATAAGAACCGTATACGCCCCCAGGACACAACTTACAATCCTTGCCCTGAGAGCTGTAGGGGTAGGGTCTATAACTGGATGTCTTTGGAGAAATGATGAGCGTAGGGGGGGGGGGCGGCTGGTTGCTCTCAAATCTCTTTGACTCTTAAAAAGGGCACTATAACTTCAAATTTCAAATCAAATGAGCCCCCTCTAAAGTTTAAGCGACCACCCATTCCGTAAAAAACCTTATATAACCCCAGGACGTGACTTACAACCTTATCCCCAGGGCGCTGAGGGGGTATGTCACCCCTAGAGGCATTGTTATATGTTCTTTGGACTATTTGAGTGAAAAAAATCTCACAATTTTAATCAGATTCGTTTGGTGAAGAGGGGTAGTCTCGGAGGGGGGGGGAGGCTAGTCACCCTCCATCACTTTTGACTCTTAAAAGGGAACTAGAACTTCCATTATTAACCAAATGAGCCTCCTCTAAAGTTTATACGACCATCCTTTCCATAAAAACCTTAAATACCTCCTGGGCATAACTTACAACCCTTGTCCCCAGGCTCTGGGGTTTGTTTCAACCCCAAAAGCCTTGTTATATGATATTTAGACTATTTTGAATAAAATGGATATCTCAAAATTTCTATTAGATGCATTTCGGGACAATACAGCGTGTGTGTGTACGGGGAAGGGGTCGCTGCCCTTCGATCACTTTGAATCCTAAAAAGAGCACTACAGCTTCTGATTACCTGTCCGATGTTTATATGACCACGCTTTCTATAAAAACCCTATATGCCCCCGGGACATAGCTTACAATCCTTGCCCTGAGGGCTGGGGGATTTGTTTTCCTAAAATACATAATTTCCAGACCTTTCAAACACGTTAAGTAAAATGATCATGTCAAAATTTTTATTGGAAGTGTTTGGGGAAATGATGGGCATGGGGGGGATGGGGTCATTTGCCTACCGATCACTTTCGACTAACAAAAAGGGCACTAGTCCTCTCAATTCCCGATCGAATGAGCCCTTTTTGAAGTTTCTACGGCAACGGTTTCTATAAGAACGTTACATGTCCCAAGGGCATAACAAAACAAGCCTGGTCCTGAGGGCTGGAGGGGGGGAAGTTTTCATCCTCAGCCACATAATTTCCAGACATTCAACTATATTGAAAAAATGGCTACATCAAAATGTTGATCGGAAGTGTTTGGGGAAATGATGGGTGTGGGGAGGGGGGGCAATCACCCTCCAATCACTTTCGACTATTAAATAGGCACTAGCCCTCTCAATTTCCAATCGAATTAGCCCTTTTTGAAATTTCTACGGCAACATTTTCTATAAAAACCTTCTATATCCCCTGGGTATAACTTACCACCTTTGCCCTGAGGGCTGTGGCGGGGGGTTATCCTCAAAGACATAATTTCTGTACCTTTTAACTACGTTGAAATAATGGCTTTATCAAAATGTTCATCGGAAGTGTTTGGGGAAATGATGAGTGTGGGGTGAGGCATTTGGCCTCCGATCACTTTCGACTATTCATAAGAACACTAGCCCTCTCAATTTCCAATTGAATGAGCCCCTTTGGAAGTTTTTACAACACTATCCATAAAAACCTTATATGCCCCCAAGGCATAACTTACAACGTTTACCATGAGGGCTGTGGGGTTGACACCCTTAAAGACATAATTTCCGAACCTTTTAACTAAGTTGATCAAAATGACTATTTCAAAATTTTGATTGAATGCGTTTGGGGAAATGATGGGCATGGGATGGGATTAGCTGTCCTCTAATCACGTTCGACGATAGAAAAGGGCACTAGCTCTTTCAATTTTCAATCGAACGAGTCCTTTTCGAAGTTTCTACGACAACTCCTTCCATACGAAGTGCCCTGGTCTAAAACAACCCCTCCCCTCCCCCCCACCGTAAAAAAAAGAAATAATAATACATTGTGCCAACATCGTTCTTTACTTAGGGAGCACTATTGCGCTGCCTATGAAAACGGAAAAGATATAAAATATTAAATTTTTTCCCATGGAAAGACTATGTCAATAAAAACGAACAGAAATTAAGTAAAAAAAACTTTTTCCACTAAACAGTTTTTTCAAAGAAAAGTAAAGAGCTCCATTAAGCAAAAAATGAGCAGGAATAAAGTCAAGTAATCTTCCAAGGGTAAAACTACCACAAATCCCTATCAATAAATAAATGGAACTCAAAACAACAGAAGCTACAATAAATAGGCGAGCCAAACTCAAAACGACCAAAAATTAACATGAGTAGGGCTGATATTCCCCATGCATTCTCAAGACCAGAACATAGTTTGCCCTTTACTGAATTAATTAAAAAAAAATTTTCCATAAAATAAGTTTTTCAAAGAAAAGTAAAGAACTCCATTAAACAAAAAATGAGCAAAAATAAAATCAAATAATCTACGAAGCGTGAAACTACCGCATATAAGCATCGATAAATAAATGAAACCCAAAACGAACAGAAATTACGATAAATAACCGAGTCAAACTCAAAACGAGCAAAAATTAACATAAGTTGGGCTCAAAACCGGGCTCAACAATGAAATTTTCAACGTAATTAATTTAAAAAACTTTTTCCACAAAATAAGTTTTACAAAGAAAAGTAAAGAACTCCATTAAACAAAAAATTAGCAAAAATAAAATCAAATAATCTACCAAGCGTGAAACTACCACAAATAAGCTTTGATAAATAAATGAAACCCAAAACGAATAGAAATTACAATATATAAACGAGTCAAACTTAAAACGAGCAGAAATTAGCACAAGTTGGGCTCAAAATCCCTATGCCTTCCCAACGCCAGAACATAATTTGCACTTTACTGAAATAAAATATAAATGTTCTTACTTTTATAACTTTAATAAATCAAATAAAATTAACATTTTGATTACTAAATTTCAGTATATGTATATTCAACTGGCAATGCACATTCATTTGTATGGCACATTCATTTGTGAGGGTGGTTGTCATCCTCTAAGACATAGTTTCTAGAACTTTCAACTACGTTAAACAAAATGGATATCTCAAAATTTTGATGCGATGTGTTTGGGAAAATGGTGGGCGGGAGAGGGACGTCAGTCGCTCTCCCATCACTTTGAACTATAAAGCCTTATGTGCCCCCAGGGCGTAACTTACAACCCTTGCCCTGAGGGATGGGGGGTGTCACCCTCAAAGACCTAATTTCCAGAACTTTCTACTACGTTGAACAAAATGGCTATCTGAAAATTTTCATTGGATGGGTTTGGGGAATGGTGCACGTGAGAGGGTGGTTAGGTACCCTCCAATCACTTTCGACTATTAAAAAGGGCACTAGCCCTCTCAATTCCCAATTGAATGAGCCCCTTTTGAAGTTTATACGAGAACTCTAACTATAAAAACCTTATATGCCACCAGCGCATAACTTACAACCTTTGCCCTGGGGGCTCTGGAGGGTTTGTCATCCTTAAATAAATAATTTCCAGAACTTTCAACTACGTTGAACAAAATGGCTATCTCTAAACTTTGATTGTATGTGTTTGGGGAAATGGTGGGCGTGGGAGGGGGGGGGGTCAATTATTCTCCACTCACTTTCAACTATTAAGTCCTTTCAATTGCCAATTGAATGAGCCCCTTTTGAAGTTTCTACGACAACTCTAACTATAAAAACCTTGTATGCCCCGAGGGCATAACTTGCAACCTTTGCCCTGGGGGCTCTGGTTGATAAATAAATGAAACCCAAAACGAACAGAAATTACAATAAATAACCGAGTCAAACTCTAAACGAGCAGAAATTAACATAAGTTGGGCTCAAAATCCCTATGCCTTCCCAAGACTAGAACATAATTTGCACTTTCCTGAAATAAAATATAAATGTTCTTACTTTTATAACTTTAATAAATCAAATAAAATTAACATTTTGATTACTAAATATCAGTATATGTATATTCAACTGGCAATGCACTTTCATTTGTATGGCACATTCATTTGTGAGGGTGGTTGTCATCCTCTAAGACATAGTTTCTAGAACTTTCAACTACGTTAAACAAAATGGCTATCTCAAAATTTTGATGCGATGTGTTTGGGAAAATGGTGGACGGGAGAGGGGCGTCAGTCGCTCTCCCATCACTTTCAACTATTAAAAAAGGCACTAGCCCTTTCAGTTTCCAACCAAATAAGCCATTTTGAAGGTTCTGCGACAACGCTTTCAATAAAGCCTTATATGCCCCCAGGGCATAACTTACAACCCTTGCCCTGAGGGATGGGGGGGTGTCACCCTAAAAGACCTAATTTCCAGAACTTTTTACTACGTTGAACAAAATGGCTATCGGAAAATTTTCATTGGATGTGTTTGGGGAATGGTGCGCGTGAGAGGGTGGTTAGTTACCCTCCAATCAATTTCGACTATTAAAAACGGCACTAGCCCTCTCAATTCCCAATTGAATGAGCCCCTTTTGAAGTTTATACGAGAACTCTAACTATTTGAAACCTTATATGCCCCCAGCGCATAACTTACAACCTTTGCCCTGGGGGCTCTGGAGGGTTTGTCATCCTCAAATAAATAATCTCCAGTACGTTGAACAAAATGGCTATCTCTAAACTTTGATTTTTGTATTACTCTCCACTCACTTTCAACTATTAAGTCCTTTCAATTACCAATTGAATGAGCCCCTTTTGAAGTTTTTACGACAACTCTAACTATAAAAACCTTGTTTGCCCCGAGGGCATAACTTACAACCTTTGCCCTGGGGGCTCTGGGGGGTTGATCATCCTTAAATAAATAATTTCCAGAACTTTCAACTACGTTGAACAAAATGGCTATCTCTAAACTTTGATTGAATGTGTTTGGGGAAATGGTGGGCGTGGGAGGGGGGTGAATTACTCTCCACTCACTTTCAACTATTAAAAAGGGCAAACAAATGATTTCAATTTCCAAACAAATGAGCCCTTTTTGAAATTTCTACAACAACCTTCTATATTAACCTTATATGCCCCCAGGCCAGAACTTACAACCCTTGCACTGAGGGCTCTGAGGGGGGTTATCATCCTAAAGGATCTAATTTTCAGAACTTTCGACTATGTTGAGCAAAATGGATATCTCAAAATTTGATTGGATATGTTACTAGCCCTTTGAATTTCCAATCGGAAAAGGTCTTTTTCAAGTTTCTATGACAAATATTTCAATAAAAACGTATATGCCCCCAGGGCATAACTTATAACCCTTGTCCTGAAGACTTTGGGGGGAGTGCCCTGCTCAAAGGTATAATTTCCTAAACTTTAAACTGTGTGAAACAAAATGGCTATCTAAAAGTTTTGATTGGATGTGTTTGGGGAAAAGGTGGGCGTGAGAGGGGGGTTAGTTGCCCCAAATTATTTTCGACTATTAAAAAGGGCACTAGCCCTTTAATTTCCAATCGAATGAGCCCTTTTTCAAGTTTCTATGACAAAGATTTCAATAATAACCTTATATACCCCCAGGGAATAACTCATAACCCTTGCCCTAAAGACTGTGGGGGGATTGTCCTGCTCAAAGGTATAATTTCCTGAACTTTTAACTGCGTGTAACAAAATGGCTATCTCATAATTTTGATTGGATATATTTGGGGAAATAGTGGGCGTGTAAGGGGTGTTAGTGGCCTTCCAATCACTTTCGAGCATTAAAAAGAGCACTAGCCATTTCAATTTCCAATCGAATGAGCCCTTTTTGAAGTTTCTACGACAACGCGTTCTATAAAAACATTATATGCCCCCAGGGCATAACTTACAACCCTTGCCTTAAGGGCTGTGGGGGAGTGTCCTCCTCAAAAACATAATTTCTATCAGGAAATCAACTACGTGGAACAAAATGGCCATCTAAAAATTTTGATTGGATGTGTTTGGATAAAAGGTGAGGGGGGGGTTGTTGTTGCCCTCAAATCACTTTCGACTATTAGAAAGGGCACTAGACCTTTGAATTTCCAATCGAATGAGCCCTTTTGAAGTTTCTACGACAAAGATTTCAATAAAAACTCATATGCCCCCAGGGCATAACTTATAACCCTTGCCCTGAAGACTCTGGGGGGAGTGTCCTGCTCACAGGTACAATTTCCTGAACTTTAATCTGCGTGGAACAAAATGGCTATCTCAAAATTTTGATTGGATCTGGTTGGGGAAATTGTGGGCGCGGAAGGGGTGTTAGTTGCCTTCCAATTACTTTCTACTATTAAAAAGGGCACTAGCCATTTCAATTTTCAATCGAATGACCCATATTTGAGGTTTCTACGACAACGCGTTCTATTAAAACCTTATATGCCCACAGGGCATAACTTACAACTTGCAACTTTCAGCTTACAAATTACAGGGCATAACTCCTCCACCTTCCACCCTTGGGGGTGGAAAGTGGAGGAGGGCTTGAGGGGGAGGGTTTGAGGGACGGAGGGGTATAGGTATAGGGGGAGAACTTGGGGCCCAAGCATCAGAAGAAATTGTCTGTCCGGTATGCATCTCAAATCATCGTGGTATGCATATTTTCACGATTATGTCATAAAAATGCCCCGAAACAAGTCACTATTAAAACTTACCAAAAATCCAATTGATAAATCGAATGTACAAATAACTTGTTACGATATTGTGACGCTTAACATCTGTCGGCTAATGTCCCAGAAACAAAACATTGGATGTATTTCTAAAATCATAATATGTTCAATGGCTTGTTGGTTCAGACGAGGAACATGTCGTTCTTTTACCTTAGGAAATCACTGGTCTCACATTCGATTCCTACATCAAACACAAATTTCATGAAATCAATGGGAATTTGCTTAGAATGTAAAAAATCATATCCTTGGAAAAGAAAACATATTATCATTAGACTACAATAAAAAGACATCAACAAAAAACTATTAAAATAAAAATCCATACATCCATGCAATAAAACATCCATATAAAAAAACATTAAATAAAACATCAACCATATAACAATACGTATAATCAATCATAAAGTAACACACATATTCAACCATATATCAAAAACCATCCCTGCAATAACAATCAGACTTCCATACAATAAAACATCAAATATATCACCAATACAATGAACAATAAAAATCCATAAACATAAAACATCCATATACCTGTCTTGTCTCTTTAATTGAGACAGCAATGTCCTACCTGCCCTCTCTCTTAGATTGACACAGTAATGTCCTACCTGCCCTCTCTTTCAGATTGACACAGTAATGTCCCACATGCCCCGTACCTTTAATTGACACAGTAATGTCCCACCTGCCCTCCTGGAATGATTGACTACCTGTCTTCCCGGAATGATTGGCTACCTGTCTTCCCGGAGATACTGATATAACACTACTACTCGCGGTTCATTAGCGTTCAACGGTATAACACTTGGACAGAGGTCAACTACATTGGGTGAATTGAACTTTGTTAGATTTTAATAAATTATCGTATATAGAATTTAGCCCAAATTCACCCGTGTCACGATTCAAAGCAATGTTCTTGAATAAGATTTTCTTAATTTCAAGACTTCCACGAAGTTGTAAGTTACCCCCTGGGGGCATATAAGGTTTTTATAGAAAGCTTTGTCGTAGAAAACTTCAAAAAAGGCTCATTCGATTGGAAATTAAAATGGCTAGTGCTCTTTTTAATAGTCGAAACAGGATATTTAATTATTGAATCAATTCCGGTATCTAACACCAATAGTCTACTAAGCTTCAAACTTTTGGTTTTCTTTTTATGGTTTTTAAATTGTTGTAATCCCTTGTTAAAATATATACAAATATTTTTGCAATTACTTTTTTTGTTTATTACGTAATTTAATGTCTTTTCATCATGCTGTCTCTTCAAAGATATTTGATTATTAAATCAAGTTCGATTTCTACTAAGCTTCAAACTTTTGGTTTTCTTTTTTAGGGTTTTGAAATGCTGCAATCTTTTGTCAAATTATACACAAATACTTTTGCAATTACCAGTTTTTTATCCTTCAAGCAGTTTGATGTAAACTTTTCCACGTATGAAAATCTTCAATTTTCCACATCAGTGTGACAACGTCATTGCAACACTGCAATGATCCAAAAATGACGCCGCTGACATGATTTTTTCCCCAAAATAAAGGCTCTTAACGAATCCTTTCAAACTTCTGATCCATCTAGATCGTTTTTTTAGGCGAGAGTATCCCAAGATAAAAATTTTCCCGAAAAAATATGGAGCTGTTTTCTAAAAAATAAATAAATACATAAATAAATATATGCATGCACAATTATTACTCAGATATAAAGATAATATATAAATATATAATGTAGTTTAATTCCTACTACCTGTTTGTATCATACCAACTGACAAATGAGAGGACAAAAGATCTCCTATACCTGCCATGGCTAGAAACCAAAGGGAAAAGAACAGGACTCATCTTCGTGTGGTTATTTCAGTGGTACCGAGGAATGTCAGGTGGGGGAAAAATGTCAGAAACCCGAGGGTTAGAAAGAGCATTGAACCCGTGTTTTCTGTACAACGTATGGTTCCTCACACCGAAAGTGTCTTGTCTGATCTTTTGCAGGAGAAAATGGGGGGGGGAGTTGGCCAAATGACTCACATTTCTGTGTAAACTAAAAGGGATGGGATGACTTTCACTCTTTGTCCGTTGTGAAGTGAGGCTAATATACAAGAAAAGAAAACAAAAAAAAAAACTAAGTTTACGGAACTAAAACAATTTTTTTTTTTCCATTCTGCTACCCTATCAGAAGAAATCAATGGACGTTTTCCAACCCTATAGTTGACACAAAACATTTTTTACTATATTCAAATGAAGGTGGGATCTTCTCAACGTTAAACAAACACTCAGTTCATGTTTTGCATATGAAATTCATCTGTGGTAATTAACTGTATACTAATTAACCACAGTTTCATTCTTTCAGTAGTTTCTGAGGGATACGATTAGTGATACGACAGATGCTTGGATATTTGTTTGTAAAACTCTATTATTCAATTTTCCCTTCTTCATTACATCACGCCGCTAAGGTGATTTAAGTCATGTGATCTGTTTTGTACTGAATAGGTTTTTATTCGTGACAATGAGCATGATTATAATAAGAGTTTTTAATGAAGCAGCCTAGCCAACATTTGAGGATTGATTCCTGGTCCTTAACTATGACTGAGAACCAGATCGAACAAGGTTGAAAGATAAAAACTTGAACAACTCTTAATGATTCAGCCATGCATACACCCAAGTATTTATCTCACGAAGAGTGGGGGGGGGGG
>JAQQPU010022405.1:0-12500 GCA_029168905.1 Artemia sp. Kazakhstan ARC1039
GGTGCCACCTGCCACGCACCTCATTACCGCATCTTCAACATGGAGGTGGTACCCCATAATAGGTTAGGATTCGGCACAAGTGCCTCCCACCATGCATTTAAGTTTTTTATGAAATTTTCTCTTCGCTATATTCAGAAATACTACTACTACTACTACTAACAACTCACCGCAGCATCAAGCTGCCTGAGGCCCAACTTAGCTACGCACGCTCCTCGTCCATCCTAATCTGTTCAAAGCCTCCTTTTTTATACCCGCCCACGAAGTTCCCATTTCCTTTAAATCTTTTTGTATGACGTCCTCCCACCCCAAACGAGGACGATCTGCTTTCCATTTAGCCCTAAACGGTTGGCCAAAAAGAACAATCTTCGGCAATCTGTCATCCTTCATCCGCACAACGTGCCCTAGCCACCTAAACCTTTCTTTCATTATAGCCCTAGAGAGCGGTATTGAACCACATTTTTTGTATAGCCTATTGTTTGAAATACGGTCAATCAGCCGGGTACCCAGAACAATCCTTATCTTCATCCGCTTTTCTGAGCGCCCATGCTTCAGAGCCATATTCAACCACTGTCATCACTGTACGAAACATACCAAGCCCAGGAGAATTGTCAATTAGTCAGAATCCTCTGCGAGTGCTGTGTCGTTTACTAGGCTATAGTTTCCTCGAGGGGCGTCACTCCTCAAGTGGAAATAGAGTTGACCGCAAGGTACCCAGTCTTTCAGGTATCCCGAATGGGTCAAGGCAGCCCTTTGCAGAGGCCGTTGTTCATAAATATGGATCTTACACTCTGCTGCAGTTGTCCTCCTATAGAGGATCCTCCCACGATGGTGTTCTGCATCACCATTTAATTTAACCCATTACTGGGAGAGGGTTTGTAACTCATGGGACTTATGGACAAACCAGTGGGCCCTTTTGAGTGTATATTTGAGGGGCCTTCTTGCTTCTCCGCCTGTATTTATGACCCCGGGTGAGGATGCCCCAGTTTTTATGGAACCCCAGGGACAAGGTCCCCCCTTGGTCCGTGCCTCCTATGGAGGTACCCTACATATCGGTAGGGCGTTCCCCTATCGCCACCTGGGGACACGTTTAGTGGCCTGGGGGAGGCCAGAAATTTGACCTCGACAGATCACAACGAGTCCTTATCAATTCATCAGCAACATTAATCAACCAGGTAACCCACAACGATTTTAAAATATTTTCAGATGCAGCATCACCAATTCACGAGAATATAAGGGGGGAGTGTATTTTTGAAAGTTGGGGGGGGGGCAAATTTTTGTATCTTTTGAGTTTTCAATAAAAATACCAAGAAAAGGCACTTTCGAATGAAAAACCCCCAAAAAGGTATTTTCAAAAGCTAAGGGGATGTCAAACTGCCCTTCTCCTGAAATTGACGCCCCTGTTCAGATGATGCTTGATTAGATAAGCTTCATAGTCTTAGATTTAGGTGACTGGTCACCCCAAATCAGAAAATTGGATCACAGACTTTAAGCTACAAATGATTTACAGTATATTGAATCAAGGTTACAGGTGTTCTAAATCTTAAATGCCTATGTTAACTGACTATAAGATTATGTTCTATGACTTAGTATCTTGTGGTATATATGTAGGAAATCTAACGTTAGGCTATACTGTGGAATATGTGACACATTTATTCCATAGACTGCAGTATTTTTAATGTTCAAATATTTCAATACATACCACAAATTATATACATACATTTTAATATTTAAATATATATTTAAATACATACATATATTTAAATATATTGTTGCAGTATTTCAGTATTTCAATATTTTTAGGGATCCGTATGCATCAGCAAATATTTTTGGGGAGACTGACAGTGGCTGTTCTAGGCCTGGGGAGGGGGCAGCTCCCCCAGTTTTTCCGACATTTGACATTAATTTTTTTTATTTTACGTTTTTAAAATCCTGCCCCCCCCCCTCTTATGAGGACTAAAACCGCTTCTGGGGAAGTTTAAATAATCTTTACCTGCTTCCTGGCCATTTATTTTTTTTCTAATAAAACAGGTACGACGTCCTATTATCGTTTTACGGTCTAACCGTCTCATTTACCAGCGGATGTAAACATTGCAACCAAGACAAACTCAAAAATTAGCAATAAAAAAAAACAGAAAAACATCAATTTAATTGAACACCGCCAACTATAATATGTTTTTTTTTTTATCTAAAAATGAGATTCTTTTGCAAGTACTGGTTTTGCCACACTTTTGTTCACTCTAAACATTTACAGCATTTAATCCGGCTTGTAAGTATCCCTTTATCAGATTTTAGAAAGTCTGTGAAAGACTTAAGACCATACTGCTATTATCAATTTGTTTAGCACAAAGCTACCCTAAAGCCAGAGTGACACAAAGCCATATCTGTTTCTGTGCAATATTTATAATAATAAAATAATAATAATATAATGCAAAAACGTAGGCCAGAGCCTCTTACAAAACAGGAAAAAGACAAATACAGAAATTTAGATAAATCTAAATTTCTAAATTTAGATTTATCTAGATCTATCTTATTTAGATAAATTTATAAATTTAGATAATTTACTTACTGAAGTCGTACATACTACTCTCGTATATCTTGTCAAACGAGTTCTTGAAAAAGTTGATGAAGGGCGCCAGAACAGTTTCTTCGGGTAGGGAGTTCCAGGTGTCGACGACTCGGTTTCGAAAGGCCCATTTCCCTACATCTTTGTAGAGCCTCTCAGTTTTAAGCTTTTAGGGATGGCTACGTAGATGATTTTTCCTTAAAGACCAGCAGTGCTTCTCCGGGGACGGTGTCATAGCACCCATGGCATAGCTTTTACAACTCGATCATGTCACCCCTTAGAAATCTGTATGACAGTGCTGGTAGGTGAAGCAGACGAAGACGTTGTTCGTATGGGAGGTCTTTCAGACTTGGGGAGAGCTTCGTCATCCGCCTTTGAGCTGCTTCTAGTGCATATATATCCTTGATCAGGGATGGACGAACTGTGGAATGACCATATTCAAGAATTGGGCTGACTAGCGACTTGATGAGGGTCGCGAGCATTTCTACATCGAGACACTTGAATGTTCTCCTGATCAGGGCTGATACTCGCGTAGCCTGTGTTATCGCCAATTCGTAGTGGTTCTAAATGGTCAACTTGTGGTCAACCATGTACCCAAATCTCTTTCGACCGTGCTTTGAGCAATTGGTGTGGGCCCAATGCTGTATGATGCAGATGAACATTCAGCTCCGAGAGTCAAGTGGCGGCTTTTCGGGATATTAATTTCCATCAGCCAAGTCTTCATCCAGGCGCTAATACGGTCGAGATCTTCTTTGAGTTTTGCAGAGTCTTCAGGTGACATTATGATACAATATAGCTTGGTGTCACCCGTGTACAGCAAAATTATCGAGTCAATATCATAAACTAGGACGTTTATATAAAGGTTGAACAGAAGGGGACCAAGGATAGATCCCTATGGGACACCATTGATAACGTCAAATTCCATTTGGCTTATCTGCCTTTTTCATCAATGACTTGCTTGCGTCTCGTTAGAAAGTTCGTTATCCAGGCAAGTATTTGCCCCCCATCCATGGCATATTTTGCAAGATTGATAAGTAGACGCTTTTGGGGCAATTTGTCGAAAGCTTTTTGTATAACGTCTATTTCAGTCTCTTACGATAACGTCTATTTCAAGGTAGATAACGTCTATTTCAAATGTCTTATCAAGAGAGGTCTTCCAGTCGTTCACTGCGTAGAGCATCTGAATTTCCGCAGATTGTTTTTTTTATAGAAAACCAAACTGTTTATCAGTAAGAATTCGTTTGCTTTTTAGATAGACGAGAATATAGTCTGATATTATAGACTCAAGAATCTTGCAGGGAATACTAGTAAGACTGATCGGACAGTAATTTGACGGGATCTCTCTTTTGCCAGATTTGAAGATAGGTGACACGATTGCGCTCTTCCAGACCCTTGGCAGTTCACCTTAACCCAACGATTTCTGGAATATGATTGTTAACGGACGATTGGTTAAGTCAGCTGACTCTGTTAAAACCCTTGAAAGCAGTTCATCCGGCCTTAGATATTTTGTTGTGTTTATAGCCTTCAGTTTCTTAAGTACTAAGGATTCAGTTATACTGTTACTGGAGATCAGCCCGTGCTCGTTTGTGCTGCTGGTAGAGGGAATGGGTTCTATAAGGTCAGGTTCTTGAGTAAAGACTCTTGCAAATTGCATACCAAGGTCTGCTTTGCCCTTTGGGTCTTCTATGAGGGTGTCCTGCTGCTTCTCAAACCAAGGTGGAACTCCGCCTCCGATCTTACGCTTTGAGTTGATATATCTCCAGAAGCATTTTAGATTTTTCTTCAGGCTAATGACCTGAAGAAAAATCTGTTTGGTTTCTGTTCCCTTTCATTTGCTTCAAAGCGGGTTGTTTTTCGAACTCTGTACGAAGCCCTTCGATAGCCAGCCATTTTCGAGTCAGCAGGAACCTTATTTTTTAGTTTCGATTTTTCCCAAGCTTCTTGTTTTTCTTTTATGAGGTTAGTTGTTCCACTCGACAATGCTACCCGCGAGTGACGTTTGATCAGCAAAATGTGTCGCCCTTCGGCTTCTTTTATGACCCACAGGAAAATGTCATAGAGTTTGTCAGGTAAGTCTTGGTCCTTGAACATTTCTTACCAGTCACTTTTTTGGAGGTTTTGTCTCATCGCTTGATAATTTCCCTTGTAATAGTTGCGGTTCGGCTGAGCTGGTGATTTCTCTTGTGGTTTGGCCTTGATGTCAAACGCAATCACGGTATGATGGGATTTTCCAACTGGTGCTAGCATTTCGATATTCTCTACCATACTAATATCACTCATGAGGAGGAGATCTTAGAAGCTTGGTGTGTCAGTGCCACGCACCCACGTGGGCTCATCTACCAGCTGTTCGAGATAGTTCGTTGAACGTTTCCGTGTAAAGCCGTGTAGGCCCATGCGTCAAAGTGCCAGTGTAGCGTTGTTGCCAGTCAACCTTAGGTAAGTTGAAGTCACCGACGGTAAAAAGGCTAAGATCTTGCTCACTAGCTACAGAGGAGATTGTGGAGCATATCGCCTGGTCATTTTTCAAAGACCTGTTGGGACTCCGGTAGGCTACCCCTACATCAATGCCGTTGCCACTAGGGATAGTTAGCTTGACCCAAAGGCATTTGTGAGGGTTAGGATTTCTGAAGGAAACACGCTGAGCTGAGAGTTCTCGGAACAGTAGCATATTATTCCTCTGCCGCTTTCATCTTCCAGGTTTAAGGCAGGGGTAGTGTAGCCATCCAGTTTAAATTTGACCAGTGTCGGTAAGCCTCTGCAATTTTTCGGCTTCACTTCGACTATAGCAACAAGATCCGGGTTTTCCTTCCTTATTAATTCCTTTGTTTCTGAGAGTTTATTAAAAAGCGAGTCAGCGTTGAAGTAAATACATTTGATAGTTGTTTTCTCAGTTTTTATTCGGTTTTTCTGACGTCAGTTTAGTTTTATCTCTTCAGTAGGGTCTCCTGGGACTCTGGACTGTCCTTGAGGGTTTCTCAAGTGATTTTGGGGGTTTTCCAACCTTCTAGCTTGACGTTTTGCAGCTTGATTAGCTCTTTGCATTGGTGTAAGATCAGGGTTTATGAAAATGTTCGATTTCGTGAAGTTGTCAGCAGACTTCTAAGCTTCGGGCGCACTTTACTATCTTGTTTCGCTTTTCGAGGCAATCGGACGAATTTTTCTTTGGCTTGATTACCAGTAGACGAGGCTTTCTGTCTTCTCTTTGGGCTCCTATTCTCAAGGTTACGTATATGCCGTCGATTTGCAGTTCTGCGCCCAGGTCATTTTCTGCAATTAGTTTGATCACCGTCTCTTTGTCAGGCACGGACTGTAATTCTGGAAGTCCAAACACAATGAAGTTTGTTTGTTTCTCTTCCCTCAGTCTTTCTCATTTTCTGCTTTGAGCAGGACATCGACAGCAGAGCTAGATTCGAGAAGCGTTTGTTGGCTGGCTGATGTTGTAATGGGGGCTTGGTTCGCGGTTTAATGAGGGGCCAGTGCTACTCGTTGCGAAAAAAGAGTTCCACCTGTTTGAAGGCTTTCTCTTAGCTTCAGCTGCAAGGAAGAGACACATTTTTTACAGCAGCTTTGGTACTCTTACTTGAAAAGGGTCGAATTCTGATCGTGCATTTCGACTGCAAGGAAGAGATCAGCTTGGATTCCTCTACAAGCGACATGCTCCAGCTCTCCATAAAAAAAGCATCTAATAGCCGTAGCTTCCTCTCTAACCTGTGAGAGGCAGTAGCTGCACGGTTCGCCCGAAGTATGGAAAGAGATTTTAGTCGATTGGGGTGGGTCGTTTCGGCTGTTGACTACAATTGGATGCGTTCCTTGAGACAAGTGTGAGGGAATAGGAAGCCGATTGCCTTGATGACTCTTGTCGGACCCGCTATTGGTGTTAAACTATTGACTCCGCGCGGGCTCTGGTGTTAAAAGAGACATTTACAAAAAAGGACTACAACTCAATCCTCTCGCGTGAACGTAAAGGACGTCCCACATCCAGTTCTCTTTATTTCACGATCGGTCTTCGCTCGTAGATCTTCAAATCGATTTTTCATGAGCGTGCTGGGTGCATTTCTGCGCTTTTCTGATAATTTTTCAAGCAAAGATATGCTAGTGAAGTACCTATCGAAGAAAAGATATGCACCTTCAATTAGATTTTGGCATAGGTGTAGCAAAGTGGCACTACTTAGACCTTTAGCTTGTAGTTCAGGCACAAATGTTGTCTTTCCTTGATAGATTACGTAATCATACACCAGACCTGATGAGCCTGCTAAAACAAAGTTCTTCAAGCCAAGAGGATTTTGCTTATCTAGTACGTACTGATTCAGGCTGCATCGCCCAGCAAAGGGAATCATTTGCTCGTCAATACAAATGAATTGTTCTCGCTCAAGCTTTAGACACTAATCTTGCACCAAATTCAGCAGGGGGCGCACTTTCCAAAGACGATCATTTCTTTTGGTATCTTCGTCAACCTTGTCATTCAAAAGGAACTTCACATTCTGTTTAAGCTTGAAAAACCGATCTCGAGACATTTTCTCGCAGATGATAGGGACTCGAAGTTTCTTGCTCCAAAACATTCTTAGACGAGGGAACTTCAGGTTACTCATGACCATGGAAATTCCAAAGAATACTTTCAGTTCGGTGGCCCTAGCAAACAAAAATTTTTTTGTGGCCTTCCGGTAATGACATTTCATTGCGAAAGCCATTGTCTAAAAAAAAATGGGTCAGAGAAGTACTTCAAAAAGTATTCATGTGGCTTCCAGCTTCCCCGTTGACTTGCATTTGAATACCAGGGAAGTATGAATGATGCTCGTTCAAGGTCTCTGAACTGGTCCACATTTTGTTGGGGTGGCGAATTTTTCCTGAGCGACTTGTGGTATGGAATCAGTTGTGAATGCTGGAATATACTGCGCTAGTGGAATTTCGTCTTTTCCTTCGTTGAATAGGACTGAGAAGTCATTGAGATTATCCCGATCTAGAAAGCCTTGAGACTCTTCTTCACTATCAGAGGACACTTGTTCTGCATCTGTTGCACATGTGTTGCCAGGTAAATACCACTCAGGGTCGGTTTCGTCTCCGTTATCTTCCAAGTCGCTGATATCGCTGTTTTCAAGCAAGGACAAGGCTTTTACCAAGGATACTGCAAAAGAAAAAAACTCTTAGCGCTTTAGACCTAACAGTGGGAAGCTTTAGACATACAACAAGTCCATTTAAATAGCCTCACTGAACAAAAAAAATGTTAGGCCTAACCAGAAAAAAACCTAGCTAAAAAATTACAATCTTCCAACCCGTTGGACTTCTAAGGTAAGACCGAATGTACAACCCATTGTACAAGACCGAAAGTCCTTCTACCAGATGGCAGCAATAACAGTAAATGTGTTAAAAATCAAACCTGTCAATACTTCGGTCTTAGGGTATATCGCCTGATTTTTTTCTATTGTCTAGTTTATCTCTTTATATTTTTTATCTAATTTCTTACCTTTTGCCCTTTTTCGTAAGTTGATTTTCTTTATTTCACTTGCTCCTCGTTTGGCCTCCATTACTGTTACTGGACTGAAAAAAAAATCACAGATGGCAACAAACGCCTCTTGCAGAAAAGAAGACAATCTTTAAGTCCTGATTTGCAGTAGGTTGCAAGATAAAAATTCATAAACGAACATACAACCGGTTGGACATCAGGTCCCAGGAGGATAGCCATTTCATTCAGGATAGTTGAAAGGTGGAATGACTATTCCTTTGGGGATGACATGACCCCCTATAGACCTTGGGTCCTTGACCATAGACCTTGACCTTGTAAGTTACGCAATTTGCCAATTGTTTGTCTGTAGTATTTGCTATTGGGAAATATAGGACAAATTTTGGGTTTTTTTTTCCACGGTGGAGATTTTCCACGGGGAGAATCTGCCGTTAGGAGGATTCTGCCCTTCCTCAACCCTCGGTCTTTACACTAAAGTTTGAATTTTTCACAGTTCTTGAAGCAAGAATGCTCAAACACAAGGCCTGTTGAATCTGAGTGAGAAATATTTTTAGAGAACTTTATGACTTTAGCATAAAAAACGAGGGTTGAGGAAGGGCACCCGCTCAAACTCGGAATAATTTCTGTTCGTTTTAAATTTTAGTGTTGCTCGTTACTTTCAGTTGAAAAAATACTTGTTTTTATTTAGGTGCTAGAACAACATTTAAATATTATAATGGCATTTATATAAAAATTATTGTAATTATAGTTTTGCTGTTTTATCGTGAATATATTGTTTTTGTTGTTGTTGTTTTGTTGTGTTTTTTTTTGTAACCATGAATATGCAGGTCTTGCATTGAATACATCATATAATGAATAAAGTGTATATGCAACATCTCAGGAACAGATAATGACATTTAGTTTGAACTTTTAGGGAATGTCGAGGGGAGATGTTAAAATAAATCAAAGGACATTAGTTAAAACTAATAAAATTGAATCGAATGTTCCAATTCTTAAGCCGGAGACGTGAAATACTTGAAAAATATTCATTACGTTAACCAATAAAAAAGTTTTGGCAGTCAAAAAAAGACAAGAAATTTATCAAAAGAAAATTTGAAAAAGAAGTGTTTCAAAGAAAAGTAAAAAGCCATATAAATTAAGACCAGCAGACACGAATTCCAACAATAATTCAAATACATAATGAAAAGAAATATTTTCACTAAGTTTTTTTTACGAGTATTTAGTTTTTTGTACAGTCATAAAAATTTAGCGTAAAAAGTATGACTATCAAATTTCAATAACTGTATCTAAGCTTAATATAAGAATAGAATTCATTTTGGGGGGGCTTTTTTGGATACTGAATTAAAAGTATAATATATAATGAAAACACCAGGAACTGCATATTGACAAAGGGATTGTTAAATCATACTACCTTAAAAGAGGGTCCAATACTTCCTTGTTATTTTCCCTTGTATAACTCTACAAAGACTTCTAGGTTCAAGACTTAGTCTCACTGATGCTACTGTTTCATCGGATTTGATATAAACTATGCTCTACAATGATCCATTCCTTCTCAACGTCCCCTCTCCCTCGCTCCCTCTCTCTCACTATCTATCTCTCTTTCTTTCTCTCTATGTATCTCTTTATCTCCTCCATCTCTTTCTTGCTATCTTCCTCTCTGTCTCTGAATATTTAAATTGTTTCTCCCTAAAAAATTGGTACTTTTTACCAAATTCACAAGTCCCAAGTCGAATCATAGGTAGCGCAATAGCGCAGCCTAAGTAAAGAACGAAGTTTGCACAATGTATTATTTATTTAATTTTTGGTTGGTTTTAGACCAGGGCACTTCATATCGAAAGAGTTGTCGTAGAAACTTGGAAAAGGGTTCATTCGATTTGAGATTGGAAGGGCCTGTGCCCTTTTTAACTATCGAAAGTGATTGGAAGGTAACTAACACCCCTTCCACGCCCACCATTTCCCCAAACATATCCAATCAAAATTTTGAGATAGCCATTTTGTTCAACGTAGTTGAAAGATCTAGAAATTATGTCTTTGAAGAGGACACTCAAGGCCAGGGTTGTAATTTATGCCCTAGGGGCATATCAGGTTTTTATTGAAAGCGTGTAGAAACTTCAAAAAGGGCTCATGCAATTGGAAATTCAAAGAGCTAGTGCCATTTTTAACAGTCGAAAGTGATTGGAGGGCAACTAACCCCTCTCTCGCGCCCACGATTTATCAAAACACATCCAATCAAAATATTGGGATAGCCGTTTTGTTTAACGCAGTTGAAAGTTTTGGAAATTAGGTCTTTGAGGACGATAACCCTTTCAGAGCCCTCATGGCAAGGGTTGTAAGTTATGCCATGGGGTCATATAAGGTTTTCATAGAAAGCGTTGTCGTGGAAAATTCAAAAAGGGTGCTCATTTTGTTGGAATTTGAAAGGGCTAGTGCCCTTTTTAATAGTCGAGAGTGATTGTAGGGCAGCTAACCCCCCTCTCACGCCGACCGTTTTCTAAAACACTTCCAATCATAATTTTGAGATAGCCATTTTGTTCAACGTAAATGAAAGCTCTGGAAATTATGTCTTTGAGGATGACAAACCCCACACACTCTCTGAGCAAGGGTTGTAAGTTATGCCCTTGAGGCATATAAGGTTTTTATAGAAATTGTTGTTATAAAAACTGCAAAAAGAGCCCATTTAATTGGAAATTAAAAGGGCTAGTGCCCTTTTTAATAGTCAAAAGTGATTGGAGGATAACTAAACCCCCTCTCAAGCCCACCATTTCCCCCAACACCTGCTATCAAAATTTTGAGATATGTATTTTGTTCAACGCAGTTTAAAGTTTTGAAAATTTGGTCTTTGAGGATAATAACCCTCCCCCCCCCCCACATCCCTCAGGGCAAGGCTTTTAAGTTATGCCCTTGGGGCATGTAAGGTTTTTATAAAAAGCGTTGTCTTAGAAACTTCAAAAAGGGCTCATTTGATTGGAAATTGAAAAGGCTAGTGCCCTTTTCAATAGTAGAAAGTGATCAGAATGCAACTAAGCGCCTTCTCACGCCCACCATTTCCCCAAACACATCGAATCACAATTTTGAGATAGCCATTTTTTCAACGTAGTTGAGAGTTAAAAAAATTAGCTCTTTAAGGATGAAAACCCCCTTGCAGGCCTCAGGGTAAGGGTTGTAAATTATGCCCTGAGGGCATATAAAGTTTTTACAGAAAGCGGTGTTATAGAAACTTAAAAAAGGGCTCATCGAATTTAAATTGAGAGAGCTAGGGCTCTTTTTAATAGTCGAAAGTGATTGAAGTACCAAAACAAACAGAAATTACAATAATTAACTGAGTCAAATTCAAAACGAGTAGAACTTAACATAAGTTGGGCGCAAAACCCCTATGCCTTCCCAAGGCCAGAACATAATTTGCACTTTGCTGAAAAAAATATAAATGTTCTTACTTTTATAAGTTTAATAAATCAAATGTACTAACATTTTGATTACTAACTATCAGTATATGTATATTAAACTGACAGTGCACATTCATTTGTGTTTTTTTCAGTAAAGTGCAAATTTTGTTCTGGCCTTGGGAAGGCATAGGGGTTTTGCGCCCAACTTATGTTAATTTCTGCTCGTTTCGAGTTTGACTCGGTTAATTATTGTAATTTCTGTTCGTTTTGGGTTTCATTTATTTATCGATGCTGATTTGTGGTAGTTTCACGCTTGGTAGATTATTTGATTCTATTAAAAAGAAAATAATACTTTAAATCTTTTCGTTTTTTAAGACTTTATAGTTTGGCCTGCAAAATTTTGATTGAATGTGTTTTGGAAAATGGTGGGCGTGAGAGGGGCGTTAGTCGCTATCCAATCACTTTCAACTATTAAAAAAGGCACTAGCCATTTCAATTTCCAATTGAATGAGCCCTTTTGAATTTTCTACGACAACGCTTTTAATAAAAACTTTATATTACCCAGGGCATAACTTACAACCCTTGCCCTGAGGGCTGTGGGGGGGAGGGGTTGTCATCCTTAATGACCTAATTTCAAAAACTTTCAACTACGTTGAGTAAAATGGCTATCTAAAAATTTGGATTGGATTTGTTTGGGGAAAAGGTGGGCGTGAGAGGGGGGTTAGTTGCCCTCAAATCACATTTGACTATTAAAAAGGGTACTATCCCTTTGAATTTCAAATAGAATGAGCCCTTTTTCAAGTTTCTACGACAAAGATTTCAATAAAAACATTAGATGCCTCCAGGGATAATCCTTGCTTTGAGGGTTGTGGGGGAGTGCCCTCCTCAAAAATATATTTTCTATCTGGAAAGTAACTACGCTGAACAAAATGGCTATCAAAAAATCTTTATTGGATGTGTTTGGGGAAAAGGTGGGCGTGAGAGGGGGGTTAGTTGCCCTTCAATCACTTTCAACTATTAAAAAGGATACTATCTCTTTGAATTTCAAATCGAATGAGCCCTTTTTCAAGTTTCTACGACAAAGATTTAAAAAAAA
>JAQQPU010022406.1:0-14007 GCA_029168905.1 Artemia sp. Kazakhstan ARC1039
CCCCCATGTAACTATACCCCCTTTAACTGAACCCTCGTGCAACTCAACCTTCCCTTTTAAGCACTCTCTGAAAGTTCCAACTTAATGCACAAATTCCTTAATGAAGAAATAGTTTGTTTTTTCACCTTACAATGAACGTGCTAGAATTGATACATTGACCCCTTCCCTGTCTTAAATTTTTATAAAAGCCACTTAATCATCTGTTAAACCCTTTTTACTTTCATCAAATACGTCTCGTTTAATTTGGCCATAAAAGGAAACTCCTGAATCGCACATACAAGAATCATTTATTTAACAGAAATCCACGCTTTTGAATACTCACCAAATAAAGATAAAAACATACAGAATGTGGCATTGTTCCATCTTGCCCCCCCCCTATCAATTCTGAGTTTTGGCTAGAATTAGACAAAGCCCGTTTTAATCACCAAGCTTTTTGTTTTCAGATACGTTATAGTTTGGTTCCAAAAAGGACCCTTTTCTGTAATTATAAACACATATGGTTTTAATCTCTGTGATAGCAAGAGCCAGTGAAATTTGAGCCCCAAAACTGTCACTCTCTTTGTAACACGCAAGCTTTTCATTCAAACCGGAAAAACACAGTACGTTTGGAAAAAGGTTGTTTTTCAAAACAATTAAAACTTGTAAACATAGCTGTGGAGGAGAGATTTTATTTAAATAATAGAAAAAAGCATACTTAGCGTTTTCTATCGAATATAATCATTATATTTTAAGATTTTGTATTGTTGGAGGGAAGGGGGGGGTGATTTCAAAAACATCTCCCCACAATATAATTTGACCTATAAAGTCAATTGTGATGTTTGTAGTGCTCTATGTCTTGAAGCTTTACAAATATTTAAAAAAGCTTTTAAAATAACATTTTTAAAAATTTTGAGTTTTGGAGGAAAGGGGGATTTTAAAACCCTCTTCCCGTGATATAATTTGACCTATAAAGTCGATTCTGAAACTTGTAGTGCTCAATCTATTAGTGCTTTTAGAACGCTTGCTACTTTTTACAAATCAATATTTTTCTGCTCAAACGTTCCTTCGCGTAAATACGAGTATCATAGTACTAAACCCCCAAAATTTGAAATAAAAAAAAATGACAAAATTTAATTAGCTAGCTCAATTCTTACTTATTCAGAATATTAACGGAGGGCATTGGACTCTCAATTCCATAGTATCAAACACAAAAAAAAGTTGACAATTATATGCAAAGTTTTTAAAAGTTATCTACCTAAATTACGAAATACTTAAAACCACAGAAAAAAAGGAAGAAAAGGATTCCTGGACATAGCCTAAACTAAAAAAAAAATTATTAAATATATAAGGAATTCACCCTCTAGCCTATATCTCACCCTATACGCTTATTTTTTTTTTTTGGAAATAAAGAATGAAATTGTACTCACATTGAAAATTGACGAATCCATTGTTTTCAAAGTTAATAATATGTAGTGTACTATAATCAATGTCTTAAAACATAATGAAGATTGGAATGTAGTGTGTGAACATCTTATAGGGTTTTTGCTCGAGTACATTATACCTTGCCAAGTTTTTTTTTTTTTAAACCTACTAATCAAGTTACCGTATGTGGAGTAACAACATGCAAATACAGGTTTAAAAAAAACTGGAATAGTGACAACAAAAAAATAATTGATATATATTAACAGCTAAACAAGACGCGCTGGTTTTTTAACATGGGTTTACCCTAAAAAGACATATATACCATGAACTAGAAATCTAGTAAATTGCGTCAGAAAAACTTGTCCATTCATCAAAGTGAAAGACAAGTCCTCAAAAGTATAAGACCGTGTCTGGTTGGCCTAGAAACATATCTGGTTGGCCCGGAAACTTGTCCGGTAGGTTTTGTATAATTCCATATTCAATTGACAACAATAGCAATAATCAGTCTGGTAATCTGCCATGGAAAGGTGTCAGGGAACGTAAAGGCCGCAAATAATACAGGAAGGAACATAAAGTCCCCAAAATGGAACCTTGATTACTACTGGCGAATTATTAACATGAACTCTAAAGCGGATGTTTGAAACTCCTATCTATAAAAACAAGAAATGGCGTACTTTATTGGAGGAGGTTGGTCAGAGATGCGTGTTTATTATTATTTTTATTTCCCCCAGGGGTCTTTCTATTGAATAATTGTTCGCAGGATATCGGAGGAAGGCTTCTTTAACTTAAGTTTAATATGCTAGTTTGGTTTTAAGACATCAAAAAATCTCGCCAAAATAAGGTGCCGATTTGGGCTATTTTTTCCTCGAAAGTAACAAGGTTTTTGACCCAAGTGAGGCCAAATTAATATAAGGTGACATTTTTGAAATAGACAACCAGTCGACTTAAGAACTTTGAGAAGAAAATTAGGAGGGGCTTTGTTTTACAAAAATTTAGATTGAAGATCAAGGATCAACATTTTTATTTAAAACACAATCTAAACAAACAAAAATATTCAAATAAAGTCAACAGAGAGCTAAGATTCAATCGAAGGCTATCTGTCATCAAAATACATTTTGTGATCAACCAAAAGACATCTAGATAGAAAAATTTCTCCTTTTCCTGTTTATAAAATTTTGTCTTATAGATTCCACTAGAGGGAGTCATGGGCCCATTACCTCCCTTCCGACGTCAATGGAAGCAGGCCCAGATTTACCAACAGGCCCACTAGGCCTGCGCCTAGGGGGGCACTAAATTATAACTGAGTAATTTTTTTCTAAAAGAACGGGAATGGTGTGATTTATCGTCTAAGTGTCAGCTGCACTCCACCACCGCGCTGCCTATTCACAAAAACGTTACTTTAAAATAACACAGGAAATTCCTGGCCACTTATAAACTGTTAGATGTCTCCAAAGAATGGCAGCCGAGAGTTCGGTATCACCTCTCTATTTAGTCTCTTTCATTACTTCTGGTTCATCAGTTGCGTTTACGTTCTGTTCAGTGCTTTTACTATCCCCGAATTTTGGGGATTTTCCCAAAAATCTCGCAAAAACAGAGCGGCAAAACAGCTTAGACCTAGAAGCGTTAAAGCTTTAAATCCGGCCCTGAATGGGAGACATTTGTATAAGAAAAGATTGATTAGATTTTTTGAATTGATTGATAGAAAAACTCGCCTTGAAAACCACGGAAACGTCGGCCCTATAATTCATTTTTGATGTTTAAGACACCCCCTCTTTAATATATGTTTGGAAGGTAACTTTTTTCGGGAAGATTATAATTCTCGAAGTATTCTCATACGAAAATTAAGTCTGATTTTAAAACGGGGCTGAAGGACGGAGTACTAGTGTCCCTCAGAAGTTCACAAGAGTTCATCAAACAGTTGATAGTAACATCAGCAAGTGAAGAGTGACCCTTTTCAATAGAAACTGGAACTCTAAAAAAAAGAAGTTGTGATTAAAGTATATGTAACAAAAAAAATCCTTCATCTATTTTGATTCTTATTACGCAAATTGTTTTAATTTTGAAGTTGCTCATAAATTGGCATATGGAAATTTGCATAGTTTTAGAAATATTAATTAAACTCATCCGAAAAGGTGTTCGGTCTGGATAGAAATTATGCGCAGCGAAATCCAAGATGTATGGGATTCCTAAGACCACTATTGAGAAATTATGAAATTTCTTACTTTCCCAGAGGAGAATGGTCACACATTTGATCAACCATAGTCCTTAGTTGTAGGGTATTAGAAGAGGGTTAATTGATAAATATTTAGTACCCTTTTAAACAATAAAAGAGATCATGCCACAGAGAATTACGATATTCCAGTATTTTGGAGCGTAAAACAGTAATTTAAGATCAAACAGGGCAAAAGTTATCATGAAGCAAAAAGACTGATAACTGTTGAAGACGTATTTATTTAGCCCCTCCCCCAGTCTCAGAGGCCACACCGGCATGCAGTATACCCTTTGACCCCAAACATAAATTCAGTTCACAAAAACGTACCTAAGCCCCAAACAAGTATTTTAGAAGTTAGTTGATGATCTTTTGGAGAAGGGTAAGCACAAAGATAGTAGCTTAAACAGAACATTAAGGGAATATACCCTACGTGATTGAAAGGCTCTATCTTAATAAATGGCCCCCTCCCCTGGATCAATAACGGCATCCTGGGAATTCTTTTGAATGAAATTCTATCGTTTAAATGGCCTATTTTTGTAATAAGAGTCAAAATTTCCCGTGGACTTGGAGTCATCCGAAAGTTAAAGCGAGCCTTTTCTATAATTAGTCTCTTATATTTTTCTCTTATAATCCTTATATGTGTTACTGTTCGTCTGTGTGGATGTCTAAATTTCCTTCTTTACTTTCATCTGTTCACCACCTTCAAGAGAAGTCGATAAGAGTCCTTCCGTAAACTACACACACCCCTGCGATCTCCTGAGCATCAAGAATATTAATATCATATCCCTATCTTCACTGTCATATCGATATTTCTACCGAGAGCTCCAATGTTGTTTTTCTGGATTTCTTAACTAATAAGGGAAGTAAATCCGTACACAATTCCCAACGAGGAACGAGGAGGATGAACTGATTCTGGCTACTCCCTCAGTTCGTTCAGACTTCGGTCTGGCCGTGACTGTGGGGCGTGCTAGGAATTTCATTCCTGCTGAGATCCGGCTTGTGACGAAGACTTGGTCCCTTTAAGAAAGGAAAAACTTTTTTATTAAGAGTAAATATTAAATGAGTTTTAGTTTTTATAGCATTTAATGTATTTTTTGGGTGTTGTTTAGCTAGCGCTGGTTCCTCGATGACGTAGACAAATTTTTAATTTTGTTTTTGATTGTCCGGTGATGGGAAGATGACCGTAATCGTGAGAACTGTCGCTGAGTTCATTTCTTAGTCCTTATCGATTTAAGTTCAGGCGTAGTTTAGTAGGATATGCCCAGTTTTTATTATTCATTAGTTTTTGTAAGTTATTTCCCAAATAACGGGCCACTGAGCCCTTTGGGATATTGTCTTTATTATTGCTTTTTTATTGAAATAAATGAAACTTGAACTATGCCCTGCTCCTCCATATATCTCCTAAAACTGAAGTCACGAGGACTGTACTAACAGAATCAAAAGAGTCCTGAACTAGTGGGCGACGGTTGATTCGAGTAGAAATTTCAAGCCCCAGCACATGTTTTATCCAGTGCCCATTCTGGAGTGTAAACGACCCATCCTGGTCAAACTTGGTGCGAGAATGAATGTCAAATTACTATTCCAAAGAAACTGATTGAAAAAAGCAGAAAATTACTTTCTGGATTTAAAGTCCCTGAAATATCTTGGATATGACGTTCAGGACAAACTGAAACAAAATGAAAATTAGATAAATATTCCGCCTTTCAATTGGAAGCAAAGAGCAGCATTAGAACTCAGAGCAAATAGAAATTGGACTGTATATGAGGGAACTGCCCCTCTCCTCAACTCAATACTCTTTACACTAAAGTATCACTGTCGATGCCAATAGTCCAAGAACGGATGTTCTAACACGAGAGGAATATCAAACAGTTCGCGGTAACAAACTGTAAGTAAGGAGCGACTCAACCCAATAGTAACTGAAACTTTAAAATACGGAATTTTAATAAAAATAGACACATCAAAAGAATTGGATGTTTACTCTGATTCCAAAAATACATAAAATTCATTAAGTTACATATTACCCATCAAAAGCTATGAGCGAGAGGAAATTTGCACGATCTTTTCAAAAGGGAGTAAACACCTCGAAAGACATGCAATTTCAATGAAAATCGCACCATCAGATTAAGCATATCAGAGAACCTGACTGTAGAGGTTTCAAATTCCTATCCACATTAATGATGATTTTCTTTTTGCCATAAGAAAGATCACGGATGCGCGTTTCTTTTTTTTGTGTTTTTGTTTTTCCCAGGGGTGATCATGTCGAATCAATGGTCCTAGAAGATCCAGAGAGGACTTATTCAAACGGAATCAAAATTCATACAGCCCTTTTTAAATGACCACAAGGATGGGAGGGCAAATAGTCCCTTCCCAAGTCTCTTTTTCCCGAAAAACTTCTGTTGCAATTTTTTAGATAAACATTTGATCCAGCATAGTTGAAACCCTCAGTTACTATGCTTTCGGGGATGACATGACACCCCAGAGTTCTTTGGTAAGGGCTGTAAGCTACGCAATTTACGTAAATAGTATTTGTTACTTGGAAATTCGGATTGGATTTTTTTTGGCGGGAGGGGGATTTTCCATGAGTGGAATTTTCCGTGGGAAGGAAAGTTACCTGAGGGAATTCAACACTTAAGGGAATTTTCTGGCATGATTTGAAAAAGAGTCTGAAGTTAAATAAGAAAAAAGTTTTATTCAGCTGAAAGTAAGGAGCAACATTAAAAATTCAAACGAACAGAAATCAGTCCACATATGATGGGGACTCTCCTTCCTCAAACCTCGATCTCTAAGAAAGACTGCTCTAATACAAAATGAATGAGAAATATTTTTAATGAGATTTAAGACTTTAGCGTAAAGAGCGAGGGTTGAGGAGGGGGCAGCAACCCCCTCATATACGGAATGATATCTGTTTGGGTACTTATCTGTTATAGTGCCGACCACTCAAGAAGTGAAGTTAGGTTAATCCTAATGAAATATACCTAAGTATGATAAAAATATAATAGTTTAGAAACAAATTTGGGATATACATTTGCACATTAGGGGGGGGGGGGTCGAGGGTAAATTATTACAGGTCTGCATAAAAAAAGTGTTAGGTACAATTAATCCGCATACTATGAAGTAAGAATTACTTTCTAACTTCACACTGTCCAAATATTTTACCCCACCCCCCGAATGTACATATATATAGCCCACATTATACATTTTCCATCTATTCTGTCACTTCTCTTTGTCTTGTCTCACGCTTAGCTGTAAGAAACTAACGAAAAAAGCCGGTTCTACAATGCGTCAATGGATGAACAACCTGAGTGGTCTGCGCTATAACAGACAAATAGCTCTGTTTGTTTTAAGTTTTAATGTTGCTCTATTTTTCAGTTGATAAAAACTTTCAGCTGAAAAACACTTGCGATGTAGCAAAATTGCTATATTTTTGCCCTCTAAATACTTTAATTTAAGTACTAGCTAAGCTTTGGTGTATAGAGACATGCCAGGTGGAACGCGCCACCCGGTGTACGGGATTGCTGAAAAGGGGGCGCTCCTTGTTTTCGTCCAGGCATATACACATGTATAAATTTTGTTTTCGAATTCCGGTTCAAATTGTGAAGGCAATAATGAAATTACACTATAGTGTGGCTTGTTATCAATAACCTGTGTAATAAATAACAGTCATGGCCATATCATGCTATAGAGACCTTCTTGCAATCACTTAGCAACATGCGATTAAGATACAGTTTACAAAAAAAAAATGATTTACTTATCATTTCGAAACATAGTTGCCAAATGGACACCTTTGGTGCATATTTGGCACTTTCCGGACTTAAAAATAAAAAATAAAAAATTAGTTTATATGCATTTTTGCTATGTTTTTACGAGTTGAAAAACATTTCAGGGGAAGGGGATACGATACGAAGCGCGTATATATCTTCGCATCTTTTTACGTTATAATTTAAATACATTGAAGCAATATCAAAATTGCAGAGAATTGAATTCTCTTCCAATGAATTTTTTTGACTTATTAGTGAAATGCTCGTCAAAAGAGGGAAGTAGATAATACATAGAAATCGCATGGTCAAAAGAGGGAAGTGATTCTGAAACAAACGAAAGCACGAAAGTCTCGTTTTTGCTCTTGTAACAGTACGTCAAACAAGCTCCTTTTAAATTGCTCAAGGGGATTCCCCTGTTGTTGGAACCTAAATTTGGGAGTTGTCATGTTCTGTAATTTCGTCGCAGTCAATTACGCAATTTATCTCTTTTTGTTGCGCAAGAGAAAAAGATTCTAAACCGGCTCTGAACAGTAAATGTTCAAAATTGACATGAATCTCCAATAGCCTCTGCGTACTATTTCCTATTTTGAAGACTTCTATATTGGGCTCATATTGGGCAACATAAATTCCTGTGTATGTATCGGGTCCCAGCCTAAGCAATACCAGAGTTTTATACTGAAGTATAACAAGCAAAGTGGCGTATCAAACAGTTCGTGGTAACGAACTGTAAGTAAGGAGCGACCCGGCTCAATAGTAACCAAAACTCTAAAAACCGGAATTTTGATACCAATAGATACATCAATAGAATCAAGTCTTTATGCTGATATCAAATGTATAAGTTTCATTAAGTTTAGTCCAACCCATCAATAGTTACGCGCCTGAAAAAATTTCCCTTATTTTCGAAAAAGGGGGAAACAACCCCTAAAAGTCAAAGAACTTTGATGAAAATCACACCATCAAGTTTAGCGTATCAGAGGACCCTATTATAGAAGTTATAAGCTTTTATCTGCAAAAATGTGGAATTTTGTAGTTTTTGCCAGAAGAAAGATCACGGATGCGTGTTTATTTGTTTGTTTGTTGTTTTTTTTTTTTGTTGTTTTTTTTATTTCCCCAGGGGTGATCTTATCGATCCAGTAGTCCTAGAATATCGTGAGAGGACTCATCTGAACGGAAATTAAAAGTTCTAGTGCCCTTTTTAAGTGACCAAAAACTGGAGGGCAACTTGACCCCCTCCCACGCTCATTTATTCCCAAAGTCACCCAAACAAAATTTTGAGATAGCCCTTTTGTTCAGCATAGTCGAAAATTTAATAAATATGTCTTTGAGGATGACTTAATTCCCCACAGTTCCCGGGAGAAGGGCTGCAAGTTATGAACTTTGCCCCATTTACATATAGTATTAGTTAATGGGAAGTATAGAGACGTTTCAGGAGGGATTTTTTTTTCTTGGGTGTGTGTGGGGGGGGGGGGGGGGGTTGGAGGAGGGGGTTACGGGGGAGGATCTTTCCATGGAGGATGTTTCCTTGGGGGAAGAGACATTCCTATGAAGGGGGTGTCGGATTTCCCAGCATTATTTAAAAAACGATCAGAAATTAAATAAAAAACAAGTTTTTTTCAACTGAAAGTAAGGAGCAAAATTAAAACTTAAAACAAACAGAAATTATTACGTATATGAGGGGGTTTGCCCCCTAGTCAATACCTCGCCCTTTACGCTAAAGTTTTTTTTTTAGTACTTTCAAAAGAGCTATCTATTCTAATTAACCGGCCTTTGTGATTCAAGGGTTTGTGATTCGAATAAAATCCGAACTTTAGTGTAGAGAGTGAGTTATTGACTAGGGGTAAATCTCTGATATACGTAATAAAAACATGCAAATATAGAAGTTCGTTACATAAGTTAATTCGTAAGTTACGTCAGAACAAAATTTTGAGAAAGCCATTTAGCCAAAACAACTAAAATTAATATGCAAATTTCATTCTAATTATTCACGTACAGTGAGCCAAAATCGAAGCTACATTAATTCAAAAACGTTCAGAAATTAAATAAAAAAAACAAGTTTTTTTAACTGAAAGTAAGGAGCGACATTAAAACTTAAAACGAACAGAAATTATTCCGTATATGAAAGGGGCTGTTCCTTCCTCAGAGCCTCGCTCTTTACGCTAAAGTTTGACTCTGTCACACAACTTTATTTTTTAAAACAATAAAAAACTTTAGTGTAAACAGCGAGGCGTTGAGGAGGGGACAGCCCCTTTAATATACGGAATAATTTCTGTTCGTTTTAAGTTTTAATGTCGCTCTTACTTTCAGTTTAAAAAAACTTTTTTTTTTTATTTAACGTTAGAACATGACACAAGGTGTTTCTCAAAGAAGTAGATATCAAACAGTTCTTGGTAACGAACTGTAAGCAAGGAGCGAGCCGGCTCAATAGTAACCGAAACTATAAAAAACGGAATTTAGATACAAGAACCGGATTTTTATGCTGATTTCAAATATGTAAGTTTCGTCAAATTTAGTCTAACCCATCAAAACTTACGAGCCTGAAAAAATTTGCCTTATTTTTCCAAAAAGGGGGAAACACCCCCTAAAAGTGATAGAACCTTAATGAAAATCAAACCATCCAATTCAGCGTAACAGAAAACTCTACTGTAGATGTTCCAATCTCCTTTTTTGCAAAAATGTGGAATTTTGTATTTCTTACCATAAGAGAGATCTCGGATGCGTGTTTATTTGTTTTGTTCTTTTTTTTTCCAGGGGTCATCGTATCGATCCAGTAGTCCTAGAATATCGTGAGAGTGCTTATTCAAACAAAAATTAAAAGTTGTAGTACCCTTTTAAGTGACCGAAAAAATTGGAGGGCAGCTTGGCCCCCTCCCACGCTCATTTTTCTCCCAAAGTCACCCAATCAAAATTTTGAGATAGCCATTTTGTTCAGCATAGTCGAAAATCTAATAAATATGTCTTTGAGAATGCCTTAGTCCATCACAGTTCCCGGGGGAAGGGCTACAAGTTATGAACTTGGCCCACTGCTTACAAATAGTATTGGTTATTAGGAAGTATACAGACGTTTTCGGGGGGATTTTTTCTGGGTGGTGGTGGGAGGGGGGTCGGAGGAGATGGTTACGTGGGAGGATCTTTTCATGGAGGATGTTTCCTTGGGGGAAGGGACATTTCTATGAAGTGGGTGCCGGATTTCCCATCATTATTTAAAAACGATCAGAAATTAAATAAAAAAAACAAGTTTTTTCAACTGAAAGTAAGGAACAACATTGAAACTGAAAACGAGCAGAAATTATTACGTATGTGAGGGGGTTCGCTCCCTAGTCAATACCTCACTCTTTACGCTAAAGTTTTTTTTAGTACTTTCGAAAGAGCTATCTATTCTAATTAAACGGCCTTAGTGATTCAGGGATTTGTGTTTCGAACAAAATTCGAAGTTTAGCGTAAAGAGCGAGATATTGACTAGGGGGTGAATCCCCTCATATACGTTATAATTTCTGTTCGTTTTAAGTTTTAATGTTGCTCCTTATTTTCAGTTGGAGAAACTCGTTTTTTTTATTTAATTACATGCACTAGTTTTGAACAAATGAAAGCACTAGTTTTGTGCGATAGGATTAAATTTTATAGGTAAACAAAATAATCCAAATCCCCAAAAATTAGGGAACTATAGGTCTACAACGTCACGAGTAGTAAGAGAGGTGCTGATTTCACGAACACATTCACGAACACATGAATATCCAGTGCAGTTTCACGGATACATGGCTTACCACGGGGCAGTCACCTATGGATCCGACGAGTGATTGCGTAATATGCCTTACCACGGGTCAATCACCTATTACTACGAACGGTACTTGCCTTACCAGACGGGTTTTTCTGAGGTAACACCCATTTTTTTGGGGTCAAACGGTGAGAGAGCGGTGGTTAGTCTATATACAGTAACTTGATTAGTTGGTTTTTTTAAAAACTTGGCAAAGTATAATGTACTCAACCATGTTTTGAGAGTTTGATTACATGTCTTACCAGACGGGTTTCTAAGGTGAGATCCATTTTTTTGGGGTCAAACAGAGAGAGAGAGAGCGGCGGTTAGTCCATATGCGGTAACTTGATTAGTAGGTTTTTTTTAAAACTTGGCAACGTATAATGTACTCAAGCAAAAACCCTATAAAATGTTCATACACTACATTCCAATTTTCATTATGTTTTAACACATTGGTTATAGTACACTACATATTATTAACTTTGAAAACAATGGATTCGTCAATTTTCAATGTGAGTACACTTTCATTCTTTATTTCCCAAAAAAATAAAAAAAACGTTTTACTAGTAAATTCAAATTTCAGGGGGACTTAGCCCCTGACAAAGAGCCACAAACAAGTGCTAGTATAGTAAAAACGCGTACCTAGGGGGTAAAATATAAATTAAACATACACACAACAGGTGAACTTGACCGAGCCCTCCATTTTGAAACATATTAGAGTCATAAAGTAATATAAAAGGAACTACCTTCAAGTCATTGTAAACCTAAACCAAATAAATAAGAGGGCAAAAGCTCCCACGACTTTAAGACAGAGCAGTAACAATTAACACCAAATAACAAAAGGAAATATCATTGAATAATTAATACTGTTATAAAGACATGCAGACAGAAGCACCACACATTCTTATTCACAAAAGAATTAACGCATAGAAAAAACTAATAAAACCCCCGGCTTAAAATACATTGAAATTTGTGGTATCTAAGCCACATGTTTTGGTCCGTGAACTCAACCTTGAAAAAAAAAACAGACACGAGATAAATTTTAACTTGTAAAAATAAACCCGTAAAGTGAGTCGAAAGCTAGAGTAAGATAAGCCATAATGCAGAAATTATCAATTTGAATATCCTAAAAGCAAATGAAAAGCACACATATAAATTTCTTAATCCAAAGCGCACATCAGGAACCATTAATAGGTGAACCAACTTAAACGAATTGCAAGCCCCATATTGACAGAGTTGACCAGCCGCGAGAATAAATAAATAACTTCACCATGGGTAAGAAGAGGAAAACACCCCTGTTTAAGAAAATTTCCAAAACAAGAGTTCTAGCAAATATACCCCTTCTTGTCTCGTGACTGGAGAGCTAAACTGTAGCTTTGGTAACAATTTTTAAACAATCAAGAATGATAATGAAACTTGTGCGAACGAAAATGTCTGTTTTTTGAACTTTCACTTAATTTCACTACAAAAGAATAATTTCCATCAAAGAGACGAAAATTGACAACCGGGTACGCAAGCATTTGGAAGCATTACAGCCAGAAGGAAGATTCTCCTGATTGGCTAGTCGCGAAGAGGCTAGCTCTTTATGACGAGCGGAGTAGCAGCCGAAAGATGATTACTTCTTACCGGGTTAAGATACAGAATATTTAACTCTTCGAAACCTGAACAAACAAACAAAAGAAAAATATTACTGATGTTTTGCCAATGTTAAAATGCAAAAGCCACCTGCGATTATTAATAATTTTACACCCCATTAAGACAAGTACAGCGCTTGATTTGGCCAAAGCCTGCTTCATCATATGTTATTTATAATATCATAATTAGCAGTATGTTATTAACGAAAAGTTTATAGTGTCGCAAAATAGTCTTTTGAAAGTCCAAAATATAGTAAATTCATTGAGGCACATATAAATTTTAACTGAAACTAACCGAGATGCATCAAGTATATATATATATCAAAGTGGAATTAATCGAAGAATATACACTTCACGTCTATGGTATAATTAAATAGTGTATAATTTACAAGTTACTCTTGGCTTCTCTCATAATGGCTGCAACGGGCTATATATAAAACGGCTATAGCTATAATAGGCCAATTATCTCTTGACCTTAACAATATTGAAATAATATCCTGGTTTGAATATACATTGGGTTAAAAAGACCTCACAAGAAAAAACAACTCAAGTATAATAAAGGGTTTTAAAACAAGCCTCTACAAAAACAAACCGATGAAGTAAATAAAAGTTTCGGTAATATTTAGCAGTAAGAAGAAGGAAGGTAAAGAAATTAATAAGAGGAGCACCTTTAAGCCATTATGCACATCACGCCTTAATGACCAATACACTTTTTGCCTTTAAACAAGAGGAGGGCAAAATTTGACCTCTTAAGCATTTATCCAACAAAATGGAAAAAGGGGATTGTTTTTTTTTCATGCTAAATTTTGCCTTCTTTTTAAGGAAGAGGATTCTTGCAATTACCCCCCTCCGGAAAAGAAACCAAGATGGAACGAATCCATATCTATGCAAGAAACGGACGGCACTCAACAGCAGTCTGAATTTGGAAATGTGAGTATTTTCACCTCTAGCTTCTACCTATTTCTATCCAACTTTTTTTTTTGGTTTTTTTTTAAACTTTCGGAGGGAGGAGGGGGTAACTTTTTAGTTTTAAAAATTTGTTTACGAGCAGAAAAATGCTTCACTACAGATATGGCTATTGTGTTTTTCCGAACCTTCTGAGGGAGGAGGGAGTAACTTTTTAGTTAAAAAAATGCTAGGAGGAATTGGGTTTTGTTGGATGGTATGGAAAAATGGTACGTGTTAAATATTCGGGAAACATACGAGTAGAAAAATGCTTCACTACAGATAAGGCTATTGTGTCTTTCTGAA
>JAQQPU010022407.1:0-14007 GCA_029168905.1 Artemia sp. Kazakhstan ARC1039
ATGATTATATTCGGAAAGAGCATAAAAAAGGCATCGAGTGCTATATCCACTTAAGTCAATAATATGATTTGGTAAAAATTTACCATCTAAACATCTCAATGAATTATTTATAAACAGAACTTACGTTATAAATTTGCGTTGCAATAAGTTCTTAATCATTCATATTTTATGTATGCTCCATAATGCGTTGAAACGAACTGTAATCTTAGCCTCGAAGCGTGATCAATATAAACGGTCTCAAGGTGGAATTGTGACATCACTGATAAAACAATACTTCGATTTCGACAACATCCTGTTACATAAATTCAGGATAAATTCATTGGTGGTCAATGATCATGTCCCGGTTGTATTCACTGAGCGCGTTGCGTCACTCCCGTTAATAGGGCAATGCCCATATATGATGTCCCCCCTGTGGTAGAAGGGCTTTTGGCTTTGATCTTGTTAGTTTCGAAATGGTTACCCTCCTTCTACTTAAGCGGCAACACAGGTTGAACTGACGCATGAGCTGGCTATCAACGATATGAATTTCTAACTCTCATAAAATAGGAGGTTACGAGAGCAGGTGCTAAAATGAGTGGCTGCTTTATGGCATGGGTTGTTTTTATATCAGATTCGAAGCAACATAGAGTCCGGAATTATATGTCTGTATTTGACAGTTTTACAATTCCAGTCTCTGCGATACTCTAATATGCAATTGTGTTGAAACAAGTTACTTATTGTGTAGGGGAGGGGGCTTTGGGGATGGATATGAGGCTATGGAAGATGAAAAAAGAGATATCGCATGTCAACTTTTACATGCAGCAACCTTATGATACCCCCTTCTTATTTCAAGGCATGAGTTCAATTTGTTGGAAATGGCTAGGATTTTTAATATGAAACTTGGCATATGGGTAAAATAAGTTAGCATAAGTCTTTGTTTAAAACTGAATGAAGATTGTAGAAAATTCTAAGTGGGACCCACAGTGGAAGAGGGGGCTCTATGTGATACTGTAAGCGGACCGAATTTATTTTTATTTATTATTTTATTTATTTCAAATAAACTTTTAACGCATCAATCGCTAGGCTAGGATTCCAAATAGCGTAAACTGTTTATCTGTGTCTTTTAAACTAGAGTAATTCCAATAGGATTGAATTAAAGTGTTCTTATGTACCGGAAATTAATTGGTTTTTGAAGAAAAGAGGCTAAAATGTTTGATATTAAAAGCTGAAACGTTTCAGTGGGTGTGAAAGATTTTCTTTGTCCACTTGGGGATAATCAGCTTAACCTGAGCGAGATAAACCTTAAATTTCTTTTTTTTTTATTCATTATTAGATCTCTTTCGACTGAACTTAAAATAATTGGCTTTCAAACAGATCGTGGTAACGAACTGTAAGTTCGTTGTACTACCCATCAAAAGTTACGCGCCTGAGAAAATTTGGCTGAATTTTGAAAAAAGGGGGAAAGACCCCCTAAAAGCTATAGAACCTTGATTAAAATCACACCATTATATTCAGCATATCAGAGAACCCTATTGTAGAGGTTTCAAGGTCCTATCTATATACCTAATGTGGAATTTTGCATTTTTTGCCAGAAGAAAGATCAGGGATGCGTGTTTATTTGTTGTTTTTTTTCCCGGGGGTGATCGTATCGACCCAGTGGTCCTAGAATATCGTGAGAGGTATCATTGGACCGGAAATTAAAAGTTCTAGTGCCCTTTTTAAGTGACCAAAAAATGGAGGGCAGCTAATCCCCCTCCCATGCTCATTTTTTCCCGAAGTCACCTGATTAAAATTTTGATATGCCCATTTTGTTCAGCATGTTCGAAAATATGATAACTATTTCTTTTAGGATGGCTTAATCCCCCGAAGTCCCCAGGGGGAAGGCTGAAGGTCATGAACTTTACCCGATGTTAACATATAGTATTGGTTATTGGGAAGTATTTAGACGTTTTCAGGGGGATTTTTTGTGGTAGTGGGGGGGAGGGTTGGTTGGGGGTTATTTGGGAGGATCTTTCCATGAAGGACGTTTTCATGGGGGAACGGACATTGTAATGAAGATATCCAGATTTTCCAACATTATTAAAAAAAAATCAGAAATTAAATATAAAAAAAAACAAGTTTTTCAACTGAAAGTAAGGAGCAACATCAAAACTTAAAACGAACAGAAAATTATTACGATTGGGTTCACCCCCTAGTCAATACCTCGCTCTTTAAGCCAAAGATTTTTTAGTACTTCATAAGAGCTATTTATTCTAAATAACGGCCTTTGTAATTAAGCGGTCATTTTTAAAGAATTGGAACAAAATTTGAACTTTAGCTTAAAGAGCGAGGTATTGACTAGGGGGCGAACCCCCTAATATACTTATTAAAAATATACGAATATAGAAGTTCGTTACGTAAGTTAATTCGTAAGTTACGTATATTTATTACTAATAAAAACGTTCGTAAATAAAATTAAACAAGTTTCGAGAAAGCCATTTAACCAAATAAAAGTAAAATTAATTTGCAAATTTTGTTTTAATTATTCATGTACGGTGAGCCAAAATCAAAACCTGCATTAATTAAAAAACGTTCAAATATTAAATAAAAAAAAGTTTTTTTTAACTGAAAGTAAGGAACGATGTTAAAAATTAAAACGAACAGAAATTATTCCGTATATGAAAGGGGCTGTCCCGTCCTCAACGCCTCGCTCTTTACACTAAAGTTTGACTTTCTCACAACTCTATTTTTTTAAACAATAAAAAACTTTAGCGTAAAGAGCGATGCGTTGAGGAGTGGAAAGCCCCTTTCATATACGGAATAATTTCTGTTCGTTTTAAGTTTTAACGTCGTTCCTTACTTTCAGTTAACAAAAAACTTGTTCTTTTCATTTAATTGAAGAAAAGACGGTAAACCTATGTCTTTTAAACCGGGGTGATTTCAATGGGATTGAGTTAAGTTGGGATTGTAAGGGAAATTAATTTACTTTTGAAGAAAGAACGGCAGAATGTCTGAGATTAAAACCTGAAACGTTTGAGGGCTGAAAGTTATACCTTCTTAGGCTGTTTAGTTTATTATGATTTTAGTTTATTTTTACTGTATTTTTCAACCACGCGTTTTCTTGGATACTTACTTGTTATGGCGACCATATTTTATTCTTGGTCTGTAATGAAACCGGTTTCCTTTGTCCACTCGGGGATAATCAGATTAGCCTTAGCGATAAACCTTAACCTTCATGATAATATTGGAAAAAAAACAAAGGATAAATATTTTTTTCATTCTATTTATTTTTATCTACATGGACAGTAGAAGAATATAAATGATGATTAACACTATATTTATTATTTTAAACGAATATAGATTCTTCAATATAAACAAAAGCAAAGAAAATAAGAACAGTCGAGCTAAAAACGCCATAACCAATAAGACCCCTAATCAATTTGGGTGGAGATAAGAGTGAGATACAGACCTCTGGTTATGTTGATCCTGTAGCCATGGATGCTATATTGAGTGTGTGGGAAGGCATCCCGAGCCCTAAGGATTTTACTCCGGACGATCTTATTGACAAATTTCATAGAGAAACAGTAGAGAAACACTAGAGAAACACTTTCATACACTCATACACTTTCAAACACTTTCATTGAGAAACACTTTCAAGCAACTAAATATGGAAAAATTGAATAGGGATGAGCTCATTGAGTCATTTTATACAGATTTGAATGAAATTTTCGAGCAAATTGATTTGGATTTGACATGTCGTGACCATACCCATCCAGCTAGAAGAAACCAGGACAATATATTGAACCCTCAAATATCAAGTCCTTCAATTATTAGACCCGACTCCAGTGCAGGAAGAGAACGTGTAAGGGAACTTTTAAAAATGCAAAAAAAATATACATAGTCTAATATTTAAAGCAAGAGATTTACGGAGGTTTGCATGTTAAATTCAGCAATGAAGTATTCAGTTAAATCTATATTAATCTTACAAAAATTAATAAAAATGTATATATTTATAATTATATAGATCTATAGTTCTTAGGGTTTTCAGATATGTTGATTGAAGTGATCCAGTTTTTGTTTCCATTTAACACCATTTCATAGGGCCTCTCGGCAATATTTGAAATTAGCAAAAATATATCTGCTATGACTATTACTATGTACATGTATATTTTTTTCCGTTTTTATATTGTTTGGTGTAATTGAATCCGAATATATTGGTTTGAAAAGTTCATCGTGTGGTATCATTTTTGAAGCGGCCTTCATATTAATAGATGAACAATGTAATGAACTATATATCTATAAATCCTGAGGGCATATAAAATTTTTATTGAGAAGCTTTGTAGTAGAAACTTGAAAAAGGGCACATTCGATTGAAAATTCAACGGATTAGTGCCCTCTTTAATAGTAGAAAGTGATTTGAGGGCAACTAACCCCCCTCTCAGGCCGACCTTTTCCCCAAACACATCCAATCAAAAATTTTAGATAGCCATTTTGATCAACGTAGTTTAAATCTTTAGAAATTAGGTCTTTGAGGATGATAACCCCCTCAGAACCCTCGGGACAAGGGTTGTAAGTAATGCCCTGGGGGCATTTAAGGTTTTTATAGATAGTGATGTTGTAGAAACTTCAAAAAGCGCTCATTCGATTGGAAATTAGAAGGGCTTTTGCCCTTTATAATAGTCGAAAGTGATTGGAGGATAATTAACACCCCTCTCACACCCACCATTTCACCAAACACATCCAATCAAAATTTTCAGATAGCCATTTTGTTCGACGTGGTTAAAAAGTCAGCAAATAAATCTTTTGAAGATGACACTCCCCCTACAGCCCTCAGGGCAAGGGTTGTAAGTTCTTTATAGAAAGCATTGTCTTAGAAACTTCAAAAAGGAATCATTCAATTGGAAATTGAAACGGCTAGTACCCTTTCTAATAGTCGAAAGTGATTGGAGGGCAAGTAACCCCACCTCTCACGCCCACCATTTCCCCAAAAACATTCAATCGAAATTTTGAGTAAGCCATTTTGTTCAACGTAGTCGAAGGGTTCAAAAATTATGTCTTTTAGGATGACAACCCCCTCACAACCCTCGCCAGGGCAAGGGTTGTAAGTTATGCCCTGGGGTGTATAAGGTTTTTATAGAAAGCGTTGTCGTAGAAACTTCAAAAAGGGCTCATTTGATTGGAAGTTGGAAGGGCTAGTGCCCTTTTAATAGTCGGAAGTGATTGGAAGGCTTGACATTTTTATAGTAAGATTGATATGGGTACAATGTATTTTTTTGTTTTTAGACCAGGGCACTTCGTGTCAAACGAGTTGTCGTAGGAACTTCGAAAAGGGCTCATTCGATTGAAAATAAAAAGGGCCAATGGTCTCTTTAATAGTCGAAAGCGATTTGAGGGTATTTAATCTCCCTCCCACGCCTATCCTCCCATTTCCCCATTATGTTTGAAAACTAAATGTTACCTTAAGATTAAATAAAAATGCACTGCTTTAATGCTAATTCCCAATAAGGCATCTCAGCAGTACCCCAAGAACAACAGAGGTTATTATGTTCAAACTTTCGGGGCTACATCTACTCTTAAAATTTAAAAAAATCAAAATAGCGCAATTGTATCCAAGCTATCAAAAAAGTAAACAGAGTTTTTTTCAGATGGTATCAAGTTTTCTATTTCAGGTCAACTAGAGGATGTATGGAATTATATTAAATACTACTATTTGTGTCCAGATTTTAAAAGGGTGTATGTTGTTAACAATTGCTGAAAACTTTTCTCCGCCGTACAAATAGCAGGCCAAACTATAAAGTCTTAAAAAAAACGAGAAGATTTAAAGTATTATTTTCTTTTTCCGTGAAAATACTATGTCAATATAAAACGAACAGAAATTAATTAAAACACTTTTTCCACAAAATAAGTTTGTCGAAGAAAAGTAAAGAACTCCATTAAACCAAAAATAAGCAAAAATAAAATAAAATAATCTACCAAGCGTGAAACTACCACAAACCAGTATCGATAAATAAATGAAACCCAAAACGAACAGAAATTACAATAAATAACCGAGTCAAACTCAAAACGAGCAGAAATTAACATGAGTAGGGCTCAAAACCCCTATGCCTTCCCAAGGCCAGAACATAATTTGCACTTTACTGAAAAAATACAAATGAATGTGCATTGTCAGTTTAATATACATATACTGATATTTAGGAATTAGAATGTTAACATTATTTGATTTATTAAAGTTATAAAAGTAAAACATTTATATGTTTTCAGTAAAGTGCAAATTATGTTCTGGCCTTGGGAAGGCTGAAAGGGGTGTTAGTTGCCTACCAATCACTTTCGACTATTAAAAACGGTACTAACCTTTTAAATTTCTATTCGAATGAGCCCTTTTTGAGGTTTCTACGACAACGCTTTCTATAAAAACTCTTATGCCCCCAGGGCATAACTTACAGCCCTTGTCCTGAGGGCTGTGAGGGGGCGGGTTGTCATCCTCAAAGACCTAATTTTCAGAACTTTCTACTACGTTGAACAAAATGGCTAGCTCAAAATTTTAACTGGATGTGTTGGGAGAAAAGGTGGGCGTGAGAGGGGGGTTAGTTGCCCTCCAATCACTTTTTACTATTAAAAAAAGCACTAGCACTTTGAAGTTCAAATCGAATGAACCTTTTTTGAAGTTTATGTATGAGCCTTTTTTGAGTATATGTATATTAAACTGACAATGCACATTCATTTTTATTTTTTTCAGAAAAGTGCAAATTATGTTCTGGCCTTGGGAAGGCTGGAAGGGGTGTTAGTTGCCTACCAGTCACTTTTGACTATTAAAAACGGCACTATCCTTTTAAATTTCAATTCGAATGAGCCATTTTTGAAGTTTCTACGACAACACTTTGTATAAAACCTTATATGCCCCCAGGCCATAACTTACAACCCTTGCCCTGAGGGCTGTGGGGGGAGGGGCTGGTTGTCATCCTCAAAGACCTAATTTCCAGAACATTCAACTACGTTAAATAAAATGGCTATCTCAAAATTTTAATTGGATGTGTTGGGAGAAAAGGTGGGCGTGAGAGGGGGGTTAGTTGCCCTCCAATCACTTTTTACAGTTAAAAAAAGCACTAGCACTTTGAAGTTCCAATCGAATGAGCGTTTTTTGAAGTTTCGACGACAAAGCTTTCTATATAGAAAGCTTATATGCCCCCAGGGCATAACTCACAACCCTTGCCTTGAGATCTGTGGGGTGAGTATCCTCCTCAAAAACATAATTTCTATTTGGAAATCAACTACGTAGAACAAAATGGCTATCTTGAAATTATATTTTGCTATTGAAGCATAAATGAAACTTAAAACAAACAGAGATTAAATAAACAATCAATGCAAACAAACATACAATGTATATTAATGTAAATGAATAAATAAATCTTAAAACGAGTGAAACTTAAATTGAATGTGCAAATCAAGCTTGAAACGAACAAAAACGAAAAAAAAAACGAACGAAAAGTACACCATTAGAACCGCCTTTTCCGAACCCCCTGTATAGAAAACTTTCTGTCCCTTGGATTGGACAGCAAGGGAAACGTATTGGCTTGAAAATCATTTAGCCTTACTTTAAAAAAGGGAAAAGCACCCCCTAAAAGCCATAGAATCTTAACAAAAATCGCACTTTTAGATTCAGCGTATCAGAAAACCTTACTGTAAAGCTTTCAAGCTCCTATCTGAAAAAATGTGGAATTTTGTATTTTTTGCCAGAAGAAAGATCACGGATGCTCGTTTATTTGCCTCTTTTTTCTCAGGGGTGATCGTATCGACCCAGAGGTCCTAGAATTTTGTGAGAGGGCTTATTTGAACAGCAATTAAAATTTTTAGTGCCTTTTTTAATCAAAAAATAAATAGAAATAGAATCCCTTTTTACAAAAAAACTGCATTTTAGATGTCTTTTCATATTTTCAAATATATTTGATTTTTTAAGCAGTCATAACCATATGTGAAGTAACAAGTGCCGTGACGTAAGATGTAACACCGATTGTGTACTAGTAACCATATATGACGTAGTGAGTGAGGTCACGTAAAAATTGAAAAAATCAATTTTTATTTTATTTTAGTTTTGTTTCAGAATCGATAAAGTTATAAACTGCAAAAACATTTATGGTATCTGAGCAATAATTTTAGTCTTGAAATTTAAACTGGAAAAATACCTGAAAATTTTAAAATTAGTTTTATTTTTTGTTAGTACTATTAAGACCAATCAAGACGATAGTTAACATTCCTAAGTCAGATACTAAGGGCATATTTTCTCACAATCAAACTTTTTAAATTGCATCTAATAATTTTATTATTCACTAGGTTGCAGCTATTGCTGCAATCATTATATTTAAAAAATAATCCAAAGGTCATAGTGCTAGCAATGAATCAAAAGTTTAAAGTTACAACTTGCTTTAAAAAAAGTTTGGGTCTTCACAGAGGATTCTGCAATCAGACCATCGCTAATTGACTTCATATTATCACCGATAGGATTATAGTAGTTAACTGAGATCGAAAAATTAATTGTTTGTTTCTGATTCTTGTCCTGATCGTTCGTAAATATCATTGCCATTTTTGAACGTTTGTCACCTACTTGTGATTCTGTTTTCATATTCAGGGATGTTTCTAATTTTTAACCGTTCCTTCGTCAGCACCGTCATCGTTTTTGGAACAGGTTACGCCGACTTGGGATTCTTTTATCATATTCGTGCTTAATTTTAATGGCTGCTCAGATTCTTAATTGAAATCATTATCATCTTTGGAACGTTTGTCACCTACTTTCAATTCTGTATTCATTGTTGTTTCTAATTGTTGTCCCAGTCCTTTGTCAATATCATTGTCATTCTTTATACGTTTTTCTTGAATCACATTAAAAGCCACTTTGGTACAATTCTTTTCTTACCGATTATAGTAATTCTACTTTAATGTTTAATTTTCCTATGTTTATGTTGCAAATATCACTTGATTCTGAAGAGGTAAAAGCCCTTAAAGGGAGAGAATCAATTTCTTTCATATTTAATGAATGATCGCTTAAGCGGAATGAGCTATGGCCAATTTTTTTATTCTTCCTAGCCCGTGCATGTTTCCCCCTCAAAAAGAAATCAAACTTAGTTGTGTCACTTACTTGAAAAATTAATATTCTCGGTTTATCCTCCCAATATAACGAACCATTAACAGGGCTAGTTATCTCTGTTGAGAAACAATGCCTGTTGTTACGATATAGATCGACATAAGCCAGTTGATTTTAACATTGTGACATTTTCTAATATTCCGCTATGAATGGTTAGTTGAATAAACATTTCTTTCACTGTTCAAAATGAAGAGATAAGTGTATTGGCATCCATGCTGTACCTCAAATATGTACTAGTTTTTCAAAATATATTGTAGGGCCGTAGAAGGAAACCTATTTCTAAACTAAAGGCCTTCTAGCATAAGTAAAATTATGATATTTTGAGTTTTTGAAGCACTCATTTGACCAATATTCCTGGCAAAATTTGCTTTTCGAGCAGCTGTAAAAAGCAATGGAGCAATTTTGAAAAATATGAACAATGTAAAGGTTCCTTTAATAAAAATTTAACTTTAAAATTAGATTTAAATTAAAATGCCTGGCACTTGGCATGCTGTTTGTCTCCAATATATATGATTCTCAAACTACACTTTAGCATAACTATCGTGTTACTCTTTAGTTTAAATTTTGCGAATGGCAAATCACCAATTTCATCTAAATTAAGAAATTATATCGTGAATTCAATTTCGCCTTCCAGTTTATTTTCAACGAATTATACTGTTTATCAGATTTGTATTCTGTTGGAGTTCCGAAGTAAATATCGCTGTTGCTTCTCTTTTAACGGCAGATTTAGCCGCACGTCATCTTCGTTTACAATGTAATGCGATCCTCCCTGTCACTGGTATTCTAACCGCAAATTTAATTGTCCATCATTTTAGTGAGATTCCCTCTGATGCAACCTCTGCGATGGCTTGTCTTTCAGGCTTGGCTTGCATTTTCTTGGTTTAGGTTTTCTTGTTTTAGGCTTTATGACTAGTCGAGATAATAGTTATAATTCCTGAATTGGTTACAAATGTTTATTTTTTCTCACAAGCCAGTTCTTTTAAACCCGCTTTTTAATTCATTGTGGTTACAGCAGTAGCTGCTATCCTCTTTGGACCGTTTGAAAGAAAAATAAAAGATAAAAAATATATATATTGTTGTTCCAGTTGTAGCTGCAATATAGTAGGAGACAAACGCATCCCATAGCCACAAAACAATTACCCGAAACTTCTATAAATGGTGTCAAATCGAAACACAAAGCACAACATTAGAACTGCCTGGGTCGAAATCCAATATCAAGAAAACTCACAATTCCTTGGCCTAAACATGTAGGAGAATCCATTGGCATGAAAAATAATTACATTAAGGAACGAACAGTAACCCATACTAACTGAAGTATTAAATCAAACACTTCATGGTCAAAATGGAATAGCATTGGAATAGCAAACCATAGCACACATTGGACTTAGTTAGCTACTTGATTGTTTTAGGTTCGTCTCTTACTATTTCAAAGGAGAAAAAGCCGTAGGCTTTTTCATATTTGTAATCAGGTTATTATTGATGGATAATGGTTCAGGTAATTATCGCATTAAATATAAGGAAGGATCAAAGGTACAAAATAAAAAGGAATAGGCAAAAGTCCAGGAAAAACCACAGGAATCAAGGGGTAGAGAAACTCAGCAAGAAAGACAAGGAAAAACACAGGAATTTTAAATTTATTTTTTACTATGGGGCGTGATTGTCTCTTACTAGGTGGCTAGCTACCGCTGCAACCTGGACTAGGATAGCTGGCTCTCACCCAGTTGGCCTGAGTTCAATTTCCTGTACGAGAAATTTTTACCTATGATGATTTCTTAAGAAAAATCATATTTCTTAATATTGGTAACGTAAAGACCGAACATCTAACCATCAGTATTGTCAAACAGTCGTGGTAACCAACTTTATAGTAATCCGGATTGCAGCGGTAGCTAGCAACCTAGTAAAAAACGATCACGTCCAATGTTAAGAAATATTAAAACCCATGACTCCTAAAAAGAGTCAAATCAAAACAAATAGTACACCATTGGAACCGCCTTGTCTAAAACCCCTATATAGGAAACTTTCTTCCCCTTGGCTTGAACGACCAGAGAAACATATTGGCTTGAAAATCAAGAAAAGTGGAAGCTACTACAGCATTCTGCCTAAAAGGCATCTTTTTTTTCTTTTTTTCTTCCACAGATAGCTTGGCACTCGAACATCGTAGAGAGTTGTTCAACAGCGCATATTAAAGAAAATTAATGGGGTTAAAAACTTTTTGTAATTAAAAGAAATTATTTTTAAAATAGAATCAATTTTTTACGAAAAACTGCAAATTTCATGTTAAGGATTGATCAATGACGTTATAATCGCAGGATATAGCCAAGTCGTTTCTTACTGCTCCAATTAAGAAAAAGCCATTAGCTTTTTCCTATTTGTAATTTCATGTCAAACAAAGATCATGCATACAAAAAATGAAATCAGTTCAAAATTTCAAGGATGATTTATATAAAATGTAAAAATATAGTGTTTTAGCTACAATACCACTTTTTGGATTGAAACTAGTAAAAAGCTGAAAATTTTCAAACAATTTCTTTTATCTTAGTTTTTAATAACACTGTTACGCCCTTTCATAGGTATAAGTTATGGTATTAGCTAATAGAAAACGGCAAAAAAGCATGCCAAAACATTCAGAGAAAAGGAGAAAAGCTGAAAATACTAAAGGATGTCCTAAAGAAATCGAGATTTTGTATACAGGATCAATCAAATTAATCATATGCAGTGCCTTTTCTTTTCCTCCTCAGACAGCTTTGCACTGGAATATCGTAGATAGCTTTTTAATACATAATTACATACAAAGAATGAGGCATAAGTATGATTAGTCTCAGAGTCAGAGTAAGTATAACTCAGTCTCAGAGAATACCAAACTTCAATGTCAGTGAGAGGATTATTCAAACCAGTAGAATACTCTCTTGTTATAATCATTTGGTAGCCAATATAAACTCTTAAACCTATAAACGATTCAATTTTGATAAAGAAGAACCAGGTCAATTTCAAGCCCTTCTCCTATTCCATAAAAAAAGATACTATATGACACACTACTTTCTATGCTTCCAAATTAAGCACTGTTCGAAACATCAACTATGTTCTTCCTTTAGATTACATTAAAAGCAAAACAAAATCTCTTATACCTATAGAAAATTTTATTTTAATTAAAGAAGTATTTGGTCGTTTTCAACGTTCCTTTTTGTATGCATCACTTAACAATGAAACCAAATTAATAATTTTAAATGAATTTAAAATTTTAGCAGAATAAGTACAATTTTCACACCCTCACAATCAGCAAAACCTGTCCACTCTTACATGAAATGATTAATACCTGCCAATTTTTACTTTTATTGAAAATTTGCAAAGAAAAATACCTAAGAAAAAAATTGAAAGAGATGAAATAATCCATTGCATAAATTAAGGAGGAAAAAACTTGGAACAGATGATTCCACAGAGAGCCTTGAGGCAAGCTAACAGCGTGTCTAAAAATAGTTTCTTTTTCAAGAACTTATACTGTCTAGTTGTTTTCCTATTGCTTTTGTTCAAAATGAAAAATACTCTGAAACTTGAAACTTCTCTATTTTGTGGAGACTTTTCCTGGAAGGGCTAAAATTAATAATGTCACCATCAAACTAATTATTGCATCTGAACTTTTTTGTTTTTTAAAGTAGTGAAGAATTTTTTCTTCAGAGATAAATTCCACATGCACCCTTTTTTTAAGGTTTGAGGTTACCACTCAAATATAAGTTATGTCATAAAGATTTCCAGGGAGATCCCCTTAATCACAGATGTGCTATATGGTTAATTGTCTCTAATATCACTAAGTAAGAAATAACTAAAAGGAATACATCCGGAATCAATAGTTAAAAACCTGAAAAATCTCACCAATTAGACTGCAAAAAGTGGAAATCATCTTTTTCTTATAGTTTAGTTTAACACACCCCAAATTGACGCATGGCAGGCTATAACCCTTATCTGTGCAAAATTCTATTCCATCAAATGGAAAGTTTTTGATGCCTCAAAATATTTTCTACATAAAAAAGAAATTGTACTAAAAGAAAAATTGAGCCGTCTCCAATTTAAATTTTCTTACAGACAAGGTGTGTATGACTTTTTTTTTGGTATTTTAGTCCAGCAATCGCAACAAATAGGGATTTTAGAAATTCCAGCCATATTTTACTTAAACTTCTCTCTATGGATGTACTAAACACTTTCCAAAAATAGTATCGAAGACACTTTTTAGAAATAGCTCACAAAGGGGGGAAGAAGAGAGAGATGTGGTATACCCCAGATATGCCTGAGATAAGATTATTAAGGCTATTAGAATGTTTTTTTTTAATGTTTCTTAAATTCTCAAAGTATTTTACGAATAAAAATTATCACAATACTCTTTCATTAAAGTAGTCACTTGACATAACTTCAGTGTAAGATGGGGGTTGGGGAAGATTGCCGTGGCTAACAGGCGTCTTTATAAACAGGATAATTTCTTTTCATTTTTAGTTTTAAGGCCAATCTTTACTTTCAATTATAAGAAACCTGCTTTTGTTTTCATCGTTTTAATATCACATCCGGGGTAATGCTACCCGCAGCGGAAGCAGCTACTCTATTAAAGATACCGGTCTTTACTCTTGCCTCCATCATAGACACTATGAACGATACAACCACTACTGAGGCAAAAATGAACTATCTATGATTGCATTCGTAAATATGACGTCACTCACATGAATCTTTCTTCCAAAATTAAGGCTCTTAACGAACTTTCTCCAACTTCTGATTTATATAGATTATTTTTCAGGCTGAAAAATCCCAGGATACCAACCTCCCCCCAAAAATATGGAGCCATTTAGAGAAAAAATAAGTACATAAATACATATATACAGAGATACATAATTATTGCTCGTTTAGAAAGATAGTATAATTGTATTATATAT
>JAQQPU010022408.1:0-14007 GCA_029168905.1 Artemia sp. Kazakhstan ARC1039
GTCAGAACTGTTACTACATACTGGCCAATTGTTAAACTTTGCATTAATTTGAAGTTTGTTCTCTTATTAAGCCCTTTAGGAAACCCTTCTGAATCTGTTGAACATAGGAAGGTGTAAATCAAGCTCATCTGTTCAGCTTAGTTTTTATTACTGTTAAAATTTGGACCATTTCTTAATTCCTTAAAACCTACTTTTATTTTGCTTTGGGTAGAAGTCAATTGAAAATCATTAGGAGAGACAATGGATTAGCAAGCTAGATATAAGAGAAAAATAGAAAACATAAGATAAAATAATTTCCTCTAGGAATAAAATGAAAAAAAAAATTAGACAATTTAATTTGGGTCCTTGGTAATTTACTTTGGATCTTTTATAATTTCATTTGATGGATTATAAAATATTATTTTCAGAAAAGAGCCACGGCCTTTTCTTCACCTTTGAAGAGGTTTATTTACCAGTCCAAGGTTTATCTACCCAATTAACAGGGCAAAAAAAAAAAAAAAAATCATCAGCAAACTTCCAAAATGGATATAAAAATCACAGAAAAAAATTAATCTTTGGGATTAAGCTTATCAGAGGCAATGCTCCACTGTTGCCTGTAGTAAAGGGCAAGAAGCCTTCAATGTATTATCATTTATTTATTTTACCTGGTCACTTTCTGTAGAAGGAATGGTTGTAAGGACATTGGAGGGGAGACTGCCCTTTTTTGCTACTCACTCCTCTGTTGGCCCCTCTAAGCAGTTACTGTCAGTGACATATCATCAACAGAAGCAAAAAAGCGGGGTGAAAATTTTGTTTGGTGACAACCTATCTTCCCACTTTTTGTCTAGATTCTTGAAAATCTGCCAAGAAATCAAAAAAAAATAAAAAATAAAAAAAAAACATTAACTTTGAGGGTTCTAAAAGGGTTTAAAATTGAATTACTGGCAAAAAGAATTACTATATTCTGAAAGAACATAAACAAAGCATCAAGCACTTTATATGTTGGACATTTATGCAAATCATTCAATATTTACCCCACATATCCCTAGGCTATATAAAGAAACTATCCAAAAAATCATGAAATTTTTACTTTATAATGCGCAGCAAGTATCAATGGTTCATTTTCTCAATTTTTTTTCCTTCTTTTCATCCATATTTTTGATCATTTTTCATTAATAACCTAACCATGATGTATAATATAGGCTATAGCAAGAATTTCATCAATTTTTTTGTATAGTCTAGGGCTACATAAATCTTAAAGACAGGCTGGCAATGATTATCATAAACACAAACAAAACCATGGAATTAAGCCTAAAAGCTATTAAGAAATTTTTATCTCTTTGTTCGAGCATATCTCCTTCTGAAGAGGCTCAATTTTTGCCTTTACCATAAAATGAAATTTACAGGGATTTTTCAAGAGGATGAAATTTCTCAAAATAGGCATCACAGTAAAACAAAAAGCACCATAGAGAGGGGTAAGTTTGAACTAAAAATCATGAAATTTCAATGTTGTCTTGTGATATTTTTCTTTAAACTAGCATTAGCTCAAAATTGTTTTTGGTAAATAGTAACATGTCTCTCTGTGTTGAATGGTAACTGTCCCAAACTGTCAATATTGTGTTGCGAAAGCTATACCAATGCTAAAAATTGTCCCAAAAATGGAGTGTAATAAGCACTTTGCAAAGTCATTCTTTAGATTGTCTTTTCCATTTGATTGTAGACTTTCCATGATTAGCTTCTGAAGCTGGGTTCTTTCTTGCTATAGTTTCTTTTGGGTCATCCATTTTGTAATCTTCAAGCATGTTCCTCCATGCTCTCTTCATTAGAGCAAAAAAGCAACATCAAGTGATTGTAGTATATCTATAGTGTTTGGTGTAAGACATTCAAAGCAAATTTTGATTTCTTGACAGATTTTCAAGAATCTAGACAAAAAGTGGGAAGATTGGTTGTCACCAAACCAAATTTTCACCCCGTTTTTTTTCTTCTGGTGTGGATGTGTCACTGACAGTAGCTACTCAGAGGGGCCAACAGAGGAGTGAGTAGCAAAAAAGGGCAATCTCCCCTCCAAAGTCCTTTCAACCATCCCTTCTACAGAAAGTGACCAGGTAAAATAAATAAATAATAATACATTGAGGGCTTCTTGCCCTTTACTATAGGCAACAGAGGAGCATTGACTCTGAAAGGCTTAATCCCAAAGATAATTTTTTTTTTTCAGTGATTTTTATGTCCATTTTGGAAGCTTGCTGATGATTATTTTTTGCCCAAAACAAATACCCAAGAGCCATCTAGCAAATCTAATCTAACTTAACCTAATTTATCATTGTTTGCCTGTTAATATCTTTTTGGTAGATTGCAGTGATGCTATTTAACTTTCATATATAGACTATTAGAAAACAGATAAATGCAGTCAAATCTGTTCATTTTCTACGATTTTAAAATAAAATTCCTGGTAATATTGTATTCTAGTACTCAATTCACTTAAAGATGACTGTTTTGATGAGTCTATCTTCTTTTTTTAGATACTTCTGGCTTCTAAAGGAAAAAAGACCACGATAGTAGTAGTGAAAGTGATTCTAATTCAACAAAATCAATGAAACTCTATCCTTTAACTCCATCAGCACCTGAAATACCAGAAATTTTTCCATCAACATCCAAAACCTTTATAGACTTGAATGTTACATCTAATCCCTGCAATGACACCAGATATTACCCTTATGAAAAAAATGATATCGGTAATTATGTTGGAGGTAATGCTGTCCCTTCGCCAGAAAAAAAAGAGGGATGTTATATGCAACACATGGGTTCCTCATGAATCCTATGATTTCCAAAATGATGCAAAGCACCTGAAAAGAAAGTTCAACCATGGATGGCTACACCTTTACCCACGACTGGCTTATTCACAAAATCTTAAGGGACCCTTGTGTAAATACTCTGTCCTATTTCCACCCCCTCCTTGTACAGTCAAAGGAATTTTAGGCTCTTTTGAGAAACTGCCTGTAAATTTGACAACTATGTTTTTGTCAGAGGACCCTTGAATTTCAACAACAATTGTTTCTCATCTGTTTTACATGTTCAGTGAAGTTTTGACAAAGTCACCTATTTTCAACAGGGCCTGATGCTGTCTGTCAAAATTTTGACAAGGTTACTACAAGATATTCTAAAAAAAAATGGATCTTATAATAGAAGTCAATATCTAAATTTGAAGTTGGCTCAAGGAACATTTTTTGGTGGTCTTGTATTCCACTGCATTAAACGAGAACTTTAGAAACTTGGAACAGAGTTTTGTCAATATCATGGTTGCAGCAGCAGCTGCAACCTAGTAAAGAATGAACCACATCCCATAGTAATTGAAAGTTGAAAAAAACAAGTTTTCAAAAAAACTGCCTCTTGAGAAAAAATCGCCATTTGACACTAAATCAGGAATGGTAACTGTTGTTTCGGTTAATCTTAAAAGTAAAAGTTTATTGCAAAAAGAAGTTTATGGTGATTTCAAACAAGAGCCGGAAAACCCTTGAAAATAGCATCAGATTGAAATAAAAAGTGCACCATTTGAATCAGCATGGTCCAAAACCTCCCCCCAAACTAGTCCTATAAAAATTTTGAGATAGTCATTTTGTTTAAAATAGTTCAAAGGTCCAATATATATGGTTTTGATGATGATATTGCCCTCGATAATCCCTGGGGAAGGGCTGTATATGGTATTGGGCACATGAATATTGTGTGTATCAGTACTGGGCGCATTGGTAAATTGCACTTATCGTATTGAGAATATTGCTATCCATTGTTGTTTTTTTTTTTGTCATTTTCTAGGCTGATTTTTCAAAGCATGTATCATGCTATCATGCAAGGTATCATGGTTGCAGCAGTAGCTGCAATCTACTAAAGACCAAACCACAGCCCATAGTAACCAAAAGTTAAAAAACACAATTTGAAAAAAAAAATGCCAATTGAAAAAAAATTTGCCATCTGACACTGACTCAGGAGTGTTAACTATTAATTCGGTTTGTCTTTAAAGTAAAATTTTATTGCAAAAAGTAATTTATGGTGATTTTGAAAAAAGCCTCAAACCCCTCGAAAATGGAGTCAGATCAAAATGAAAAGTGTCCCTCTTAGAAATTACAGTCCCTCTCCCTGAACAACCAGGAAAATCACTTTTTTGCATTGGTAGCACTAATCTGTCTTGTGTTTTTTTTTCTTTCTTTCTTTCTTTCTTTTCCACAGGTCTACTGGGCTACCATGCTGTGTTGCCACTTATGCCGCATTTCGCGGCATTACGCCGCGATTCTGAGGGAAATGCCGCATAAAATTTTGACCATGCCGCACGCCGTGATGATGCCGCGAAATGGCTTTTTATACCGCATTTGTTCCCGTATGTAAAATTTGTCCAACTTTAAGTTTCTTATCTTTCGCAAATGTCTTTGTTGCATAAAATTGGGATTTCAAAGACGCGGCCGACTCGTTTTGCGGAAGTCAAATACTGACCTTAATTAATGACCCGTTGGCAGCTTGTCGTCGTAAGAACCTAAGCGTCGTAAGAACCGTCATTAGCCTAAGCGTCGTAAGAACCGTCATTAACCAAAATGTGGGGGGGGAGGTATTTATCGACTGGCTGGTCTTTTTTACCGACTGCTTTATGCAGACAAAAACGACTAACATTGAGAAAAAATGACTGTGTTGACAAAAATTCGGCTGATTTTAAGAAAAACAACTAATTTCAAGAAGAAACCGACTGATTTTAAGGAAAATCTACTGTTTCCAAGTAAAAAATTGACTGTTTTCACGAAAAATAGCGGCGCTGCGCGTCGACTCGGCTACTTTTTAACGACTGGCCGACAATATTCGGGGGGGGGCGCCCCTCCTCCCGCCTAGTCGTTATGGCCCTGGATATAATCAGGCCAGAAAGAGTTTATTGAGAGAAAAAGTACTGGCCTATCATAGGGGATGGGCGGCTTCTATGATCTGTTTTCTGTTTACCAAAATGCGTGTTTTAACTAGTTGCCAGTTACTTCATCATTTCAAAATTCGAATTCATCATATGGTATCAACGAGAGGTGTAGTTCCTACCAAAAGTTTTGAAAGCCAGATTCTCACTAGAAGAGATCATCAAAATCACGATTATGAAACAGCTAAGAAATATAATATTTTTCGAAATTAGCAATTTCCTTGTTAGCACTTGTCGACTGTGTCCAGCGTTTCTACTCTCCGACGCGGCTGGCTGGACGCAAAATATCTTATAACTGAATGTGCCAGTTGAAATGATCATCAAAGAACTTGTACTGGAGAAAATCATTGTGAATGTGATATATATGACAAAATATTCCGCCAAAAAGCCACCCTATTTATTCATCAAAGAACTCATACTGGAAAAAAATCTTTCAAGTGTAATATATGTAAGAAATCTTTTACTTCAAGTTCCGTCTTATCGTATCATCTAAGAAGCCACACTGAGGGAAAACTCTTTGTGTATGTCAGTGTTTAAGAAAGTTATATGTTTAGTAAAATGCTCTAGTTTGATTTATCAAAGAATCATTCTAGAGGAAAACTTCTTGTTGTACGTAATTTTGTGCTTACAGAAAAATTTTTGTCAGCAATCCTTAAGAAAACTTTTTTTTTAATTTCCACAAAGCCTAAGCACACTTATAAATACATGAACAAAAAATTAGAATTTTATCAAGCTTTTATTAAACAATTGATATGTTATTTTATAAAGAAAATATCACTCAAGAAGTACACCCCTTTTTTCGAATTATGCACAAAAACATGAGATTTGGAGTCACATTTGATAGTATGCTCTAGCTTAGAAACTGTTTTTTCTGAACCGTCTTCTTTTCCGCTTTTGTTTTGTATCTGAAATGTTGTTTTTCTTTTCAAGAAAAGAAACGTTGTTTTTGTTGTTTTTCCTTGTATATAGTTTCAATATTGCTTGACGGTGTTTTAATGACGGTGTTAAATGTTTAATAGAAAATGCCTCGTTTCACGCGTCTAGAGATTTTTTGATTTTCATTTTCTATTCCGATAAAAACCACAAAAGAACAGCAATGTCTAACAACAAGAAAAAGGGATTGCAATTAATCAAGCCAGGAAGAGATGGTGAAAATCAGAATTTTTCGTCATTAAAACTAAAAGTAAGTCAAACCTAACCTGCATTAGGCTGGAGTCTTATTACCTAGATGGAGTAGCTTAAATGGAGGGGGGTCAATTGTTTTTGGGGTTCCTTAAAAAAAAAATATTATTTCTAGTTTTCTTATATCATCTTGCATTGTGCCTCTTGTTCCATTTTTCTGGTTTTGTATTGCTATCGTTGTACTAATATAAATGAATAAATAAATCTTACAATGAGTAGAGACTAAATTGAATAAGCAAATCAAGCTTAAAGCGAACAAAAGTATTTTACTAATGAAGCATAAATGAAACCCAATACGAACAGAAATTAAATAAACAATCATAGCAAACAAATATACACCAAGTACTAATATAAATGAAGAAGATCTTCTTTCAAAGAAGGGTATGGGTACTACTTTCTTCCCTAACTGTAAAAGTCTAAAACTTACTGCGTCATTAGTCGGAAGTGATTGGAGGGCAAGTAACCCCCCTCCCACTCACACTATTCTCCTAAACGCATCCAATCAAAATTTTGAGATAGCCATTTTCTTCAACGTAGTTGAAAGGTCAGAAAATTATGTATTTGAGGATGACACCCCCCTCCCCCCCAGAACCCTCAGTGCAAGGGTTATAAGTTATGTCCTGGGGGCATATAAGGTTTGTACAGAAAAGGTGATTGTATAAAATTTCGAGGGGGCCTCATTCTATTGTTAATTAGAAGCTCTAGTGCCTCTTAAGATTCAGTGATAGGAGGGTGTATATCCCCCCACACCTAGTATTTCCCAAAATGCATGTGAGAGAAATTTTGAGATGGCAATTTGTTGTCGTAGAAACCTCGAAAAAGACTCATTTGATTGGAAATTGTAGGGACTAGTACCCCGTTTAATAGTCGAAAGTGATCGGAAGGTAACTAACCCCCCACCCTTCTACGTCCATCATTTCCCCAAACACATCCAATCAAAATTTCGAGATAGCCATTTTGTTCAGTGTAGTTAAAAGGTCTGGAAATTAAGTCTGAGGATGACAACCGCCCCCCTCTACAGCCCTCAGGGCAAATGCTGTAAGTCATGCCCTGAAGACATATAAGGTTTTAATTGTAAGGGTTGTCATATAAACTCCGGAGGGGATTAATTGGATAGGAAATCAGATGTTCTAGTTCCTTTTTCAAGAGTCACTTTGATCGGGACCAGCCCCCTACGTTGTATTTTCCACAAATGCATCCGATAAAAATTTTAAGATAGCCGTTTGTTCAAAAATAGTCCAAAGATATTGGGGAGGACAGAATCCCCCAGAGTTTTAAATTATGCCCCAGGAGTATATAAGGTTTGTAGATAATTTTGGAGACCACATTGCCTTTCCATGACGACAAATAAAAATTCAAATAGGGATAAAATCCTTTTAATAGACAGGGTAATTATCTCATTTCCAAATTCTGGTTAGTACGTCCCACATATGAGCTTCCGCAAATACATGGGATCTGATAAACCCCACTTTGTTTCCCCAACGAAGTTAGATCCTTCCCAGAATTTAGAAAACTACCAAAAGTATTATTACTCTTTTAAGCTATCTTAGACCCCTACTCTGTAAATTTGTTTTAAGTTTTTTCACTTAGCCTGTGTAGATATGGTAATGAACAAAAAACCTTCTCCCGAGTTGTCTCCAAGACTTCCCTAAAAATCTCTAAAGACTTTTTTCTTCTTTTTGAAAAAGTCTGGTTTATTAACCACTGTGGATACATGTTACTTATTAGTGTTTTTCTTAGAAAAGACAAGTCCTCAAAAAATTTTGTAGAGAAAATACTAAAGATCCGGTCAGTTAAAGAACTGATCAAACAAATTTTTTACTTGGCGAGTGTGACCGGAGCTACCGTACATGACAAAAATCTATTGTTATTAGTCGGTTTTCTGTAAATTTTAAAATCCTGACTATTATCATTTTTTTAAAAGAAGAACATCAAGAAAAGGAAGTTTCCATTATCTTCTAATTCAACAGTAAACTTTAAATCACCCCCAAACAATTAAGATGTTCCAAAAATTCTTTTAATTCCTCCTCCCATAATCCCGTACTGAAATTACGTCATCCATATACCGGTCCCAAAAATGTATAAAAAAATATGAATCTATCGCAGTTGTTTCAATATTTTCCACAAAAATATTAGCTAATAATGGAGATAAAGGGGCCCCAATCGGTAAACCATTTAATTGTCCGAAAAATTCCTTTCTAAATTGAAAAAAAATAAAATAAGAGAACATATTGCACAACCTTACTAAATACATAATTACAGAAACTTCCAAATCTGTTTTACCACTAATCAAGTACACATTTCTTAATAGCTTTCTTTCTAGAAGTTTCGGCTGCTTCTACTTCACTATTTGTGTACATTGATACAATGTGAAAGCTTGAAAGCAAAGAACTTGAAGAAATTTCCGCTTTTTTTAGTTTTTCAACCAAATAAGAAGAATTCTTAATGTACGAAATATGTGTAGACAGAATTGGTTTACAGATTGACACTAACCAGTTGCTCAAAAAACTTCTCGGTGACCTTGTACTTGACAGAATTGGTCGTAACGGTAGGTTTGGCTTATGGATTTTGGGAAGTCCATATAATTTAGGGCACAAGGAACTGCGTGGCAGTTCCTATCATATAATCCGACAGACTCTTTAACAAATAAGTTTAAAAAATTAAAGTGTTTGAAGGACGAAGGAAAAAATACACCTCAACTTTAATACAAATGCCTGCCACGCAGTTCCCTGTGCCCTAAATTATATGGACTTCCCAAAATCCATAAGCCAAACCTACAGTTACGACCAATTGTGTCAAGCTAAATCGAGCACGACTTTATATGAAGCGTATCCGAGACGAGTAAGATCGTTGATCAAAAAGCTGCTGAAAAGTTTTTGTCCCTTTGTATAAGTGTGAACCCAGGTGTTGTCAAAAGCGTTGTCTTAATAGGTGTACTGACGCGTCTTAGGATGTATCAACGCCATTAGTTGCCGGTACTACGGTGTAGTAGCGTGGCTCACAAAAAATAGAGCCGTATTCAACTTAGCGTAATTATTCGGGAAGTGGGTCTACACAGATTTAGCAGTTTTGATTACTGCACCCTGACGCACGTTAGTACGCCAACTAAGAACGGCAAGGCATGGTACCTTTCATTCACAAAAACAACAAATATTCTTTTATTTTTCAAATTTGATTAGAAAAATCACATTGCCACTAAGCTCTTGTTTGAAATGAATACTGAAAATCATGGAAAAATCCCATTTTTTTCAACATGGGAAAGAAAAAAAATGCATGGCGCCTGGGCTATTTAATTTAGAAAAAAAGACACATTGCTGTTTCCAAAAGTAGGTAAGAAAAAACTAGCATTCTTTAAGGCAACATTTAACAGCCTTTAGCTTGAGTCCCAACATAGAAACCATGGCAGTCTTTCGGTAACACCGGTAGCAGATCCACGAGATAACGTAGATATTTCAATCTTTGGTTTCTTCATTGGTTTTTGTTTTTTTTGGCAAAACCTCCCACTCATCACCATGGCACAGTTTGTAATCGACAAGCATTCCTGGAGTATACTTGTAAGCAACCACTCCATTCACTATGGGTGACCCTTTCTCGAACCTGGGTGATAGTCAGGAAAATACTTCAAATCAGAAAAATCGCTGAAGAAGTCATGATCAGCTTGTATCACGCGATATGGGAACGAATTCTTACGAGCTAACCTTATCTTGGACGCATACGCAGATGGAAGATAAATATCACGATTTCGGCAGCGAACTTCAATTTTTTTATGCACGCTGTCGCATTCCATTTGTGTATGCCCCTTTTCAAGATATTTCTGAACTATCGTAATGTTTTTCTCAAATGCTTAGTTTATCAAAGCATTCGAAATAACAGTATTCTGGTTTTGGTAACTACAATCGTCACTCCCCAAGAGAATCGTCTTTGCATTAGAGTAAGTTCCACGTAAGTCGTCCAGTCTTTTTACAACGCAAGTAGGGAATTCTGAAGCATTCAACTGTCCCTCCGTCTCATCACACATTATATTCAGTGTATCGAACGAGACTAGGTCGTATGAAGTCCAGTTGTGAATGACAACTTTTCTTTTGTAGTAAAGGGATGAAGCCTTGATTCGGGGACATGGAAGGGTCAACTGCAAATCGTGTATCTCGACAACAATTCTGCCTGCACTCTTACTTGCATTGTCTTTGTCTTTCTTCTTGGCAAACCTAGCATGTTCTTTGCGTGTCATGAGTTGCTGATATGCTCCCTCATTAGAATTTCCAAGCTTGTATGCAATGCAAACAACACACTGGTCTTTTTTTGGTTTGAAAATGGCCAAACCTTTGTCTTTTAAAAGTTCTCTGAACGCACTAATGCCAACAGTATCTTTTACAAGCTTCTCTGCTTCTGTCTGGTAAGCAGAGAAGACTTCAGTCTAAGATCCAAAGGGATGCTCAAAATGTTTTTTAGAGTCCCAGGACCTACAATAGCGTGAGGGAAGCTTTGGTAGATCTTCCAAGAATTTCAGGACAAACTCTACGTTCTGCAAAATCAGCGGATTTTGTTGTATCCATTCGTGTAAGTTTGATGGGTGATAAGGATCACTTGATTGATGAATGCCCACTGCTGCAGCAGCTGATGTCTAATTCCTGACCTGCCGCTCACCCACGCAAAGTGTGTTCAAAAAAAAGATTTGCAAACCACCAACAGTCCCTGCGAGGTTTTCAAACGGTACTTGATGGTTGAAGTACGTCTTGACGAGCTGCCATTCATTTTCTTTTTTTTTGTGTCATCACAGTCAACAAGAGTTGTAATATATATTTTCTTCTGCTCTTACGACATTTTCATCCAATAGGGGAGAGTGGGGTTGGTTCGGACACGGGGTGAGTCTGGACAAGAGCCTCTCTTCCTACAACGCCCTCTAAAATTCACCAAAAAAATACCATAGACGTGCCATCTAGTACCCTACTTGAGTAGGTAGTTTGGTTATCACACGTGCAATCGTTTTTGAAATATTTGAGAAAAACCGAAAAAAGGTTGGTGTGGCGTCCTGCATCTTTCTTTGTTTGTGATTTTATTTGGCCGTTATTACTAGTCATTGAATTTTGCTGAATGTTGCAGCGTTTAACTATGGCATTGCTAAGTTGTTTAAATTTTAGTTTTTGGCGGCATCTATAGTAGTTACAGCGTCAGTGAGGTTTCAGACTTTTTATCGCGGGTGGGGTTGCTTCGGACAACGGTAGTGGGGTGGATTCGGACATTGTCTGAACCCACCCCAGACACTTTTTTGTGGTCAGTATTTCCAACTTTTCCTCTTTTTTTCACATCGTGTACCTGTTAATATGCATTTTATCACTTGTTACTAAAAACAGTTTCTTTCAGAATGCCTCGATCATACAAAAGGAAGAGACAAGACCCTCTTGTTATCCTAGAAAACATGAAGAAAGCAGTTGGGGCTTATCTGAAAAAGGAAGGAACATTGAGACAAATTGCAGAAAACTTCGGCATAAAGAAGTCCACGCTACTGGACTATGTCAGGCGCTCGAGGCCGCTGACAGGAGAAGCGGATAAAAGTGTCAACGAAGAGCCTGAGCCACTGCAGATAAACTTCCCGACGAGACCAAAACATAACAGGCAAGTTTTTGAAAGCGAACACGAGCGAAAACTAGCCGACTACTTTCGCACTTGTTCGAGAATGAACCATGGACTGACAACAACTGAAGCACGAAAATTTGCATACTCTTAGGCCCGTGCGAGTAACATTTCTGTACCAGAAAACTGGTGTTTCAATGAAGCAGCGTCAAAGGACTGGCTTCTTGCGTTTCTGAAGCGGAATTCAGACATCTCGGTGAGGAAGCCAGAAGCCACAAGTCAGGCGAGAGCCACCGGCTTCAACAAAACTGTCGTTCAGACGTTTTTTGACAAGCTACTTGATGTCTATGGAAGGTTTGGAGCCAAACTGACGGCTGATCGCATCTGGAACGTTGACGAGACACGTATAGTCACCGTGCTTCCACCACCGAAAGTCCTAGCACCAACTGGACAAAAACAGGTTGGTCAGACTGTGTCTGCAGAAAGAGGTCAAAACGTGACTGCTGTATGTTTCGCCAGTGCGTGTGGAGCGACTATTCCACCGGTCTTCATTTTTCCGCGAGTGAATTTCATACCTAGAATGACAAACGAAGGCCCCCCTGGTTGCCTTGGGCTTGCGCACCCTAGTGGTTGGGTCAACGGCGACTTATTCATTGAGACTATGCGACACTTCACGAAAATAACCAAGCCAGATGAAGAGACTCCCATCCTACTGCTCATGGACAACCATGATAGCCATCTGGATGTATGTGTGATCGAACACTGTAAGCAAAATCACGTGACACTGTTGACATTCCCACTTCACTGCTCCCACAAGCTTCAGCCACTTGACGTAGGAGTGCTTTCTCCTTTCAAGGGTGCACTGAAAGAGCGCTTCAATGAATGGCTGCAGTTGCATCCCGGACAGCGCATTTCAATTTATGAAGTAGCCTCACTCAGCAGGGTTCCTTTCCTGGAGAAGTTCAGTGCATCCAACATAGTCTCAGCGTTTCGAGCAGCAGGAATCCTTCTATTCAATCGCGATATATTCCCAGAGGGAGCTTTTGCCCCATCCTTTGTGACGGATAGGCCGCTAGACCAAACAACCAGTTCGCGGAGCCCCTCGTCGCAAGCCAACTCCGAAGCTGGACCACCAATTTCTTCTTTCATAAGGTCGCCCGAAGAAGTAAGACCTTTTCCCCGAGTGGGGATGTTACTGTTCCGGGACGTGGGAATCGCAACAGAGGGAGGACCCGTATTCTCACTGACACCCCTGAGAAAGAAGAGATCGTAGCCAAAAAGGAAAAGAAGGCCAAGCCGACGCCATCTACAAAGAAACGTAAGAACAGCGCGGTCCGCAAGCCTAACGAAGACGACGGAACCGATGAGGCGGAGACTCTTTCTGAACCTGTTGCCCCGAGCGACTCCTCAAGCTCTTCACTGTGGAGACGTAGAAGAGGACCTTGAGCCTTTTGATATTGACCAAGCTCAAACGGATAGCTATGTTCTGGTAAAATTCAAATTGGGCAAATCGAAGAAGTCGGATATCTTCTACGTTGGCCAGATAAAAGGAAAAACTGGAAGCGATCTAGAAGTCTTGTTCCTTCGCAGAAATGGAGCACGGTTCATTTTTCCGGATATTGAGGACAAAGCCTTCGTCTCTTCAAACGACATTGTTCTTTCTCTTCCATCACCAACTGCCACTGGAGGGACTGAACGGACAAAGCGAGGACTCATTTTTCAATGTGATCTCAGCAGCTACAACGTGAGATAGAGCTCCTGTGAGCTTTGGTTCAAATTACTTGATTTTTTTTCTTCGACTTTCATTTTACTTGTTTTACTTTTATACATATTCAAATTTTCAATAAATGGCGTTTTTTTCTTTAATCTGTGAGGTTACCGAGCCCATATTACTGCTGTCCGAAGTAATCCCAGACCATGTCCGAACCCACCCCACACCGTGGGGTAACTTCGGACAATTATTTATTTTTATTGTTGGATTTTTTTTGTCTAAAGACGAAAGATAAAAGTCTACCAAAATTCCTGACAAATCTTGGACACAATCTCTTTCTTTTAAGATGAAAACGGAAGATGGATACTGATTGGGACAGAAGCTGCACCCAACCAAAAAATTTTGTCCGAACCAACCCCACCCTCCCCTACTCTGTAAAGATAAGCTCTCTGTCCATTTGCGAAACAACAGAACATTTAAAGTATCTTATCTTGCCAGCGTCCATCTCACAGTGAACGCAACAAATACCAAGGGTACGAGCAAGCCTTGTTACTTCAGTGGCACTCCATTTTTCACCCTTTTTGCTTTGTACTTTTCTTCCAATGTACGCTTTTCCCTGACA
>JAQQPU010022409.1:0-14004 GCA_029168905.1 Artemia sp. Kazakhstan ARC1039
CTCTAGGGTTGACACAACCCCCCAGGGCCCAGGGACATGCGTTGTAAATTATACTCAGGGGATATATATGGTTCTATAGAAGGGATACTGATATAAACTTCGGAGAGGGCTCATTTGATTGAAAATAGAAAGTTCTAGTTCACTTTTTAAGAGTCAAAACAGACCGAAGCTTAATCTAGTCACCCCACGCCCCTTTTCCACAAACCCATCCGATAAAAATTTTGAGACAGCAATTTTGTGAAAAAACAGTTCAAACATCAGATAATAAAAAGTCCGAGGTTGACACAAACCCATTTTTTCCCTTTGATATTGTTACTTGGATATCAGTTTTGATAGTTTTGATATCAGCTTGGATATCAGTTTTGATACTTTGATGAATATTTGATTATTTCTTTTAAAGTTTGATTTTGAAATAAATAGTTTTTTAAAAGTTGAAATTTTTTGCAATCAAAAACGAAAAAAAAATAATTAAAAAAATTCCGGAAAATAAGTTTTTCAAAGAAAAGTAAAGGCTATTTTAAACTTAAGCTAAGCAGATAAAAAACCTTTTGGAATTCAAACTCAAAACGACCAGAAATTACTATTAAAGAATAAATGAAACCCAAAACGAACAAAAATTAAATAAACAATCCTAGCAAAAACATACAACAAGTAACTATATAAATGAATAAATAAATCTTAAAGCGAGTAGTGCTTGGATTGAATTTGAAAATCAAGCTTAAAACGAAAAAAAAATATTTTCCTTTTGAAGTATAAATGAAACTTTAAAACGAACAGAAATTAAATAAACAATCAATGCAAATAAGCATACAGTAGATATTAATGTAAATTAATAAATAAATCTTAAAACGAGTCAATCTTAAATTGAATATGCAAATCAAGCTTGAAACGAACAAAAATCACCACAAACAAGAGTTTGGGTATGGCCTCTTTCTCTCACTGTAAAAATCTAAAACCTACTGCGTCACTGGCGCTTTACTGAAAACCAACTTTGTGACAAATATTTTCTTTTGCACTTAATATTGAAAATAAACATTAAAATTATAGTAATGTTTTGAACATATGAGCTTTCAGCAATTAATATCATTATACATCAAATATTCAGCTTAATTTATTAGCTCTTTTTAAAGCTGTTAAATACGAATATAGTTTCCCTACAAACAAGTGATTGAATACTGCCTCCTTATCCTAACTGTAAATAAAAACCAAAAGCCTACTGCGTCATTGGCGCTTAACTGGAAACGGATTATATTACAGATATTTTCTTTTCCAGTTCTTACAGCATAGAAAATATAAATACGATTACAGTGAAATAAATTTTTGAACTGAAGGATATTTCAACAATTAATATCATTATACATCAACTATTCAATTTGATGTTGTTTATACTTTCCAAGATTGTACAAGACGCATATAGTTTTCATTAAAGCGCCAATGACGCAGTAGGTTTAAGATTTTTACATTGAGAGAAGGAGGTCAAACCCAAACTCTTGTTTGTGGTGATTTTCGTTCGTTTCAAGCTTGATTTGCATATTCAATTTAAGTTTCACTCGTTTTAAGATTTATTTATTAATTTACATTAATATCTATTGTATGTTTGTTTGCATTGATTGTTTATTTAATTTCTGTTTGTTTTAAGTCATTGGTGAGAAGTCATCTGTTCGTTTAAGTGATGTCATTGGTGATAAAGAAGGGATGGAAAGAGGGCTAGTTGCTCTCGAGTGTTCCTGGTAACTTAGAAAGGGCACTATAGCTTTTATTTTCCGTTCACCTGAGCTCTCTCCCAATCTTGAGATATCTCAATCTCCCAACCTATCACCTGGGAAAGAAAAAGAAACAAAGAACATTGATCCGTGATCTTTCTTGTGGAAAAAAAGCGAAATTCTAGAGGGTTCTCTTATATACTGAATCTTATGATGTGATTTTCATTAAGATCACTTTAATTTTTGGGGATATTTCAGCTCTATTTTGAAAATCAAACAAATTGTTTGAGACACGTAGCTTTTGATGGGTAAGATTAAACTTAATTTGGAATCTACATAAAAATCAATTATTTTGACATATTAATTTCTTATCAAAACTTTTTCTCTCAAAGTTTCAGTTACTATCGGGTTGAGTCGTTCCCTGCTTACAGTTTGTTACCACAACCTGTTTGGAAAGTTAATTGCAAAAACCTGATTCCGCGAATTTTGAAAAACAGCTTGAAACCAATAAAAAGATATAAGATCAAAATGAAAACTACACCATTTGAACCACTGTAGCCAAAAACCATTTTTAGGAGAGTTACAGTCCCCGATCTTCAGCAATAGGGAAAATCCTTTTTCACATGGTATGCAGGGATGTCTGCTTTTTTTAAGTTCTGAGTGACCTGAAATAGTAGTAAACATAAATCCCCCAAAGAAATATTGATAACAGATAATTTATAAAAAAAATTGGCTTTTTATGCGATTACAAATTTACAAAATTCATTAAGTTTCAAATTACCAATCAAAAGCTAAAAGCATGGGAAAATTTGCTTGGTTTTCGAAAAAGGGCGGAAACACCCCTAAAATGGCAAGTGTTCTTGATGAAAATCACACCATTAAATTGGGCATATCAGGGTACACCGATCTTTTCGAAATTTCAAGCTCCTTTCTACAAAATGTAGGATTCCCTATTTTTCCCAGCAACATTAATCAAAATTAAACAGGTCGTGTTGACAGTTGCGTCTCTATTTCTGAACGAGTCCTATCCCTTAGAAACTGAAAGTTTAAAAATGTGTTTAAATAAAACTAAAGCTGATTTGAACCTGATTCAGGAATGATAATTGTTATTTTTTTAATTGATCTCATTGATAAAATTTCGGTGCGAAAACAATATTGTAAGTTTCTAAAAATAGCCTGAGACTCCATAAAATGGCGTCGAATCCAAGTGATAACTATCCAATTGGAAGCGCTATTGCCGACAGCTCTATTTAGGAGAATTACAGTCCCCCGTCTTCAATAACAACAATCACTTTTAAATGGGATGGAGTGATGTGTCTCCTTTTTTTACACTTGGATTTTTAGGGGCAACCTAGTAAAGAATGAACTCAAGCCCATAGTAGCCGAAAATTCCAAAACTTGTTTTGAAAAAATTGTCATCTAGCTATTTCATATTAGATGTTTCATCTAGTTATTATTTTATCTTAAGGACAAAAGTTCGTTGTGAAAACATGGGAAGTTCAGAAAATAGCCTGAAAGCCCACCATAATAATCTTGGATAAAATGAAAACTGCGCTGTTGGAAACACTGAGGCTGAAAATCGCATTTAGGATAAATACGGTCCTCCATCTTATGCAACAAGGACAACCAGTTTTTCGCATGGGAATCAGTGGCATCTTTTTTTCTTGCCACACTAGGGAGTGTTGAACTATCATAAAGAGATGTCTATCGAAGAAAGGCTATTCTTTTCTTGGACATGCTAAGAAAAATTCCACAAGTAAACAACCTCATGGTATGCGGAACACTTTGGACAATGAAGCACCGACAGAGTCAGAAATTAATACTGTGCAAACCGAAAAAAATAGGTGGTATGAAAACTTTCTGAAGTTTAGTAATAATATCCAAACAGCATAATATCAAATTTCCAAGAGGTGTAAATTCTTTGCTTGATTTTCCAAAATTCCGTTTGTACGTTTCTTACTAGAACCATAAACGTATTTAATTTTTAAAATCCTTAGAGGATCTGTCTATCTTATTTCTCTGTTTGCTGAAACGTAATCCTTGACTTTGGCCTTGAACGATGTTTTATCTAAAATAAACATTGAAAGTTTTCTGAATTAATCTTCCTTTCATATAAATAACGTTAGATAGTTACTGAAAAATTTTAAAAAAAAATACAAAATCATCGTTTTCTCAATGATAAGAAGTATCTTTAAAAGTAAATTGCATTATCTTGTCACTTTGTAATTATCACTTGAAAGTGTCGTGTCTTTTTTTGTAATAAAGCCTTTTTGAGTAAGTAGCCTAGATAGGCTGTAAACCATTAGTGAATTTTGTTTTGGGAAGACTTCAACACAAAAAAAATGCCTAAGTGCATGTAAAAAAAGGAGTGGGAACGTCCGGTTCCCCCCTGTTCCGAACGGGGTGTTAAAAAGTATTCAGCAAAAATGGTAAATAACTCTTATTTGCGATAGCTTTTATTTGTAAAGCCTTATTAGCTTTGTGATTTTCTTTCTTTTTTCACTCATTATCGATGCCATGACAAATAAAACTCTCTCGTTCGAATCCAAAATATTTTTTTTCTAAATACAAGTGACACTAATATTTAAAAGATTTAAAGGGGCTGTGGCCCAGCTCCGTTACCCCAAACTCTTTTTTGTGGTAATTTACAATCGTCTTAAATTTGACTTGATTGTTCATTTTAGTATCTATTCGTTTTAGGTTTAGTTTTCTATTTATCTTTCTTTTTTTTTATTTGAGACGCAAATGCATAATCTACATGAAATTTCGATCCTGGTGACAGCTAGGATCGAACCCTTTGCCCACTATTACCAAAGAGAGATTAATCCCACCCTGTGACTGCGGTATTTAGGTTTCATTTACCCCTTCCCAATAGTTTTTATTAATTTTATTTGACTTATTTTGCAGCTTATAGTACTTTCGGAGCTTAGACTCCAGTCGAATTACAGTCGATTTCAAACGTTTCACCAGCGTAACCGCTACTCTGACCGTTTTGCTGTCGAAGTCTAGATGAATTTTTGTAACTCTTCTCATATAGTAGAGTTAGCACACAGTCATTTAAGGATATTAATTTTTTTTTTCCTTGTGCTTTTTAAATGTGTTTGCGACAAAGATGGTTTCGGAGTATTTAAAAAGGACTCCATTTAAGTCTATTTGAACCTTTTGCCTGACAATCTGAGATTGATCTCACTGACAAAGAAGTAAACTTTCGCTGTTTGGACCTCATCAGAATCATTTTTCAACTGTAATAAGCTTCCATGGTTCAGGGTTGAAACGTACTCCAAAATTTCGGCTCTTCTTAGGCTTTAACGTTACTTTTCCATGAATTTTTTGGGGGGAGAAATTTCTTTTCTTAATTAACACGAATTTAAAGGTGCAACCGAAAACGAATAAAATAGCATACATAAAGTTTAAAGATCATTGAAAAAGGCCAAACTCGAATCAACTCGGGTCTCAGTAAGAACTGAAGAATACAAAGTTCACAAGCAGAATCTCACACAATATCTCAAAAACAGCAAAACCCGTCAAATTGAAAAACAACTAGAGTTTTGCTAGTGGTAACTAGAGTTAAGCATCGCGGAATTTTACTGTATCTGTGAAACATAGCAGATGTAGAGTAATATAAGATACGATGGCTTTTGGATCAGACCCCTCCTCTATAAAGGAACACCGAGATATAGCCATATCCCTCGTTCTTGGTGTCCACTAGGTTGGGTTTGTGTTGGGGGTCCTTTTCTAGTAAATGTGCTTCAACTAAGAATCAAGAAACCCCTTTATTCTTCCTTATAGAAGCTAGATTGATTCTAGACTCTGGTATGGTGTTTCAGTGGCCCACTAGCAGTAGCGGAAAACATGGAGAATGAACTTCAGTAACTGCGATGGCTATAGGGATTTTTGACTATGGTAAATTTCATTGAGGCAGCTTTCATTTTATCAGACACCGTTTTCGAGGAGTCTCAGTTCATTTACTCAAATTCCTATAAATTTGATTTTGCATTAAACCTGTACCACTAAGATTAATGCAGGGCTGCGTCTGACACCGCAACCATAATTGTCATAATTAGGAAGCTAACTGTGAGTTTTGACTATGTTTGGCTGTAATCCAAAATTACTTTTTTGTATATATTTTGGGGACTAGAATTTCCATGTCCATCATCTCCTCCCCATGTGGTCATAATTACCCTTAACGAATAAGAAGAAAAACCACAATATTAGCCATTATGTTTCGATTTTCTAAGATTGAACAACTTCTTATGATAGGTATCCTAATGACAAGAGTTTAGGGATCCCCGTCAATCTACATAGGCCAGATCTCAATAAGCCACAGCGCTGATCTAGTTTTACTTTCGATCAAAATTTGCTGGAACCTGATAATTTGTTCTAGTAGATGTCTTGACTACAAGAATTCCCCTCAGGTTGCAGCCATGATAGGTTGCAGCTACGGGAATGCAGCTATAGGTGGTTGTAGCTGCAACCTGGCAAAGAGCAGAAAGTAGAAAAAACGCAGAAAGTAAAAAAAAGTAGAAAATAAAAAAAGACGTTTTAAATAAGCTTTCAAATGTAAAATAATCATCAATTGACATTGAATCGGGGACGGTAAACAATATCCATGATTTTATGTAAAAAAGTAATGGCAAACACAATGCAAACACAAGCAAAAGTAATGGCAAACACAAGCAGCATGTTCCGTTAGATTTTAACGGAAAGTAAGTGCACAAGCAGCCTGTTCCGTTAGATTTTATGATGGGCAAAACAAAAAAGTAGCAATCAGGACATATAACTCCTTACTTGCTACAAAATTGTTTGTAATTCGATATCCTCTTTCGGTAGACCTGCTTGAGAGAGAAATTTAGGGATGCTTTTTCCCTGTCTCGTAAAGAGGTGGGATGGACTCCGAAAAGGCACAATTATGACATAGATCTTACTTTCCCTGATTCTGGTTGAGTTTTGACCTTCCTTTCTGGAAGACGCCTTGACGACGAGAAATGAGACATTCTTTTCCGGTAAAAGTTATAATTATAAGAAATTGGGGATCCACTACCTCCAAATAGATTGGATTGGGTACCCAACATGAGCCCAACTATCACGTTGCTCTCACGAGATATTGTAGCATCAATTTGGACCAGATACTAACTCCCATATGCAGTTTCACCAATTCAAGAAAATGTTAGGGGGTGGACGAAATACATTTTTCTTAGTTTAGAGTGGGCATTTGTTTTCCAATGAAATTACCAAAACATGGTATTATTCAATGAAAATATCCAAAAACAGTACTTTTTAAAATCTAAGCTTTTTTAACATGCCTATAAAGTTTTCAAATTCCAAATTACTGTAGTTTGCCCCTATTTTTGAAACAGTGGCTAGCTTTTAAATTGGGTCAGAATTATTATTCCTTTAATTAAGCCCTTTCCTTTAAATCTTCCCCCGCCAGATTTCATTATGTCATCAATCCTTTTTATTCTTTTGCTGTCGGTCCTCAATCCTTACCCTTTGACTTGTTATCTTCCCAACCAGATCTCAGGAAGTCATAAATCATTTTATTCTTCGACGTCGGTCCTCAATCCTTACCCTTTGACTTGGATCATCTGCTGTAGATCTCCTTTGATTATTGGCTGATTCTTGATTAAGTTTCCTGTAAATTCTGTCTAAATTTACTGGAGACATAACAGTCGCAAATTTCCTCAGTTCTGAGATACGAAACTGTAAACGTCCAGTTGAGGTTCTTAAAAATAGCAAATCGATTGGCTACCTCAAGAATTTGTGTTTTCTGGCTTTTTGACTGCATCAAACAGTTCGTGGTAACGAACTGTAAGTAACGAGCGACCCGGCTCAATAGTAACCGAAACTCTAAAAAAAGAATTTTGATACCAATAGAAACATCAAAAGAATCAGTTTTTATGCTGATTTCAAATATATAAGTTTCAGAAAGTCAAGTCTTACCCATCGAAAGTTACGCACCTGAGTAAATTTGTCCTATTTTCAAAAAAAGCGGGAAACTCCCTCTAGAATTCATAGAACCTTAATGAAAATCACACCATCAGATTCAGCGTATCATAAAACCCTACAATAGATGTTTCAAGCTCCTATCTGCAAAAATGTGGAATTTTGTATTTTTTGCCAGAACAAAGATCACGGATGCGTGTTTATTTTTATTTTTTATTTTATTTTTTCCATGGGTAATCGTGTCGACCCAGTGATCCTAGAATGTCCCGGGAGGGCTCATTTGAATAGAAATTAAAAGTTCTAGTGCCGTTTTTAAGTGACCAAAACAAATGGAGGTCAACTAGGCCCCCTCCCACGCTCATTTTTCCCGAAGTCAATTCCCCACAGTCCCTGATGGAAAGGCTGCAAGTTACGAACTTTGCCCAGTGTTTAAATATAGTATTGGTTATTGGGAAGCATACAGACGTTTTCAGGGGGATTTTTTCTGGTAGTGGGGGGGGGGGGTTGGATCGTGGTATACGTGGGAGGATCTTTCCATGGAGAAGTTTTTCATGGGGGAAGAGACATTTCTTTGAAGGGGGTACTGGATTTCCCAGCATTATTTTAAAAAAAGATCAGAAATTAAATTAAAAAAAAAAAAAACAAATTTTCAGCCGAAAAACTTTTCAACTGGAAACTTTTCATCATCAAAACTTAAAACAAACAAAACTATTACGTATATGATTGGATTTGCGCCCTAGTCAATACCTCGCTCTTTACGCTAAAGTTTTTTTGGTACTTTCACAAGAGCTATTTATTCTAATTAACGGCCTTTGTGATTAAGGGGTCATTCTTAAAGAATTGGAAAAAAAATCGAACCTTAGCGTAAAGAGCGAGGTATTGACTAGAGGGGCGAACCCTCCTAATATACGCAATAAAAGTATACGGATATAGAAGTTTGTTACGTACATTAATTCGTAAGTTACACATATTCATCACGAATCAAAATGTTCATAAATAAAATTAAACAACTTTCGAGAAAGCCATTTAGCTAAAAAAAAAAGTAAAATTAATATGCAAATTTCGTTCTAATTATTCATGTACGATGAGCCAAAATCCTGTATTAATTTAAAAACGTCCAGAAATTAAATAAAAAAAAAATTTTAAACTAAAAGTAAGGGGTGACATTAAAACTTAAAAGGAACAGAAAATATTCCGTATGTGAAAAGGGCTGTCCCCCCATCAACGCATCGCTCTTTACGCTTAAGTTTGGCTCTTTCTCACAGCTCTATTTTTTAAAACAATAAAAAACTGTAGAATAAAGAGCGAGCTGTTGAGGAGGGGACAGCCCCTTTCATATACGGAATAATTTCTGTTCGTTTTTAAGTATTAATGTCACTTCTTACTTTCAGTTAAAAAAAATTGTTTTTTTATTTAATTTGGAACAGACCTGATGTTTTGCAGTACTAATTGCAGAAAACTGTACTTTTCTGTGGTACCATCTATTTCGTTGAAAGGGAATTAGCCCTTTTCCTTAAAGGAATATAGCTTATTATAATTTACTATAAATAACCTCTTGAATGTAGAAGGGTTCTTTGGGGAGAGGGAAAATATTTTCTTTAAAACACATTTTTTTTTTTTTTAATTGGGTTACCACGGGTCGTGTTTTGCTCTTTATTAGGTTGTAGTGACGGCAGCAACCATGATATTTATCTATTGAATTCAGAGTTCTTCCCTACAGACGTTGCTGTCTAGACACCAACAATCCCCAATTGGGATATCTGACCCCCACCCCCCACACGCACCCAGAAAAAAAATATGTTTTTTATCTGTATTTTATTTTAGACCCAAAGCAATGTTAGAAAAGAAGTTTACAGCATTTCCTGTACCCACAAAAATAGTTATATTTATACATATTGGGTATCTATGATATGGCTGCGTCAATTTTTTTTTTTTTATCCTAGAATGATCATGATAATTTTTTGTAGGTAATTAATTGCGCCTGATATGTTACTACTTTGACAGACGAAAAATGGCCTGGATCTGTCATATTTTCGTTTTGGGATTATTTCAAGCTACTATCCCTGATGCCAACGCATACAACTCAGAAAAGGTAGGTTATAGTTTTTTTTCAATTCAATTCAATTTTATTCAAATAAAAACATAACACAAACATCAATAACAATAAACATCCTAGAAGATAAGTGTTCTCTACGTATAGTAAAAGTTCTTGACCCTTTTCTAGATCTGCTCTCTTTTTAAACTTGCAGCTAGATTTTCGCCACCACCATTAGAAAAGGCCAAATTGGCCAAGAGTTCACTTAAATGCCTGTTTAAGTGTACCCCATCATATGCTTTTACAGAAATCCTTCGGAGAGCATACAACCAGAAGTCTTTTCTGTAGCTTTCCTCAGAGGAGGACTCTTCCGACTTAACGTTTGGGGTACCTTAGCTGGCTTAAAATGTGAGCTATTTTTATGATGGTTCTTATTATGTCAAGTCTATTAAGTTTAAAGTGACCTATGAACAGCAAATAGTATGATAACATTTACAAAATTTCTTAAAAAGGGAAGGGGGAATACACTCCAAATCGGTATCTTGACGAAAACTATTCCACCAAATTCAATTTGTCTGAAAGTAACATTTCGGAGATTCCTATATTGGAGTTTCTTCTATATACAACTTTTCTCCTTCTGTACGCTAAGTAATGAGTGACATCTGTCAATGGTGACTGACACTTTAAACAAGCGGTAGGAAGCTGCCTCCACCTGAACTCCCGCTATTTAGGTTAATCTTTTATAGTGCAAGGTTGTGTTTGAGCAGTCGTTCTTAATGAATTGGGACAAAAAGTTTAACCTAAAGTGTAAGGAACAGGGGGTTCAGGGAGGAGCAACTAATAAACCCTAAATCCCTAAACAGAGAAAATTTTTGTAGTTAGTTAGTTAGTTAAGACAATGCACAGTTTTTTCGGCCAAACTCGACACCAGGAAGCTGTTGGACCAGGGTTTGCCAAAGTGATATGTCCACTATCTGTGGTCGAATTAGTTGAAGCCACGACTTGTCACCCTTGTAGCCATAATTCCGTACAACGCCAAGTGGTTCAACTTATTTCTTCACGACGTTCTGCAATGACCTGATTCAGCCTCTCGTTTTTCTTCGAAGAGGAGAGAGGCACTGCAAAAGATCTGACATGTTAGGGTCTCCTCTGGGTGTCGTATTACTTGGCCAAATCACTTAAGCGTCTTTTCTTGATTATGCTTGACAATTTAAGTTTTTGACCGCACTTCTTCATGAGCTCGTGGCTGCTGATTCCTTTTGACCGTCTGATTTTGTAGCTGGGACTTCATTCGATACTGGGACCTCATCTGAGCTGGGACCTCATTCGATGTTCCACGCCTAGAATCTATAAATGCTCCCAGATATTTGAACTCTTTTACTCTGCTCATAGAATCTCTGTTAAGATGTATAATAGAGTTGTTATCATTCTCAGTAGATAGGTATTTAGTTTTCAGGATGGTTATTGCGAGACTTGCCATATCTGCAGTAGCTGCCAATTCTTTTTGTCACGTCTTGGGTTTTCAGTGTTGAGTCGGATAGCAGAGTTCCATCATCACCATATTCAAGATCAGCAGCGCTTTCTTCGACTGGAAATGCCACGACATAATTTTCGTTCAAAGCTTTTTCCGTAATCCAATCTACAATGAAAATGAAAAGAATAGAGGAGCTGGACACCCTTGATGAACGTCATTCACTATTTCAAAGAGTTTTGTTAGTTCACCATATACTCGGATATTACTCTTTGTATCTTCATAATAGGCTTTGAGCAGGTTGACCAATTTAGTTGAGACACAATCTTCAAGCATTATCTGCTAGATGATAGGCTAGAACATAGAATCAAATTTGGCTATGAAGTCGAGTAGATAGCGATGATGTCTTGTCCATGAATGAATCTATTGTAGAGGAGGAGTCGCAGAGTAAAAATATGATCAACATACCCCAATCCAATCTTTCTTGACGGTTTAATATGTTAGCTCTGTACTTTGTTTTCATGTTTTCTCCTAAACAAATAAGTAGAACAACAGGGAAATTTTTATACAAGACAGTGGAACGCAAAACGCGGTGCTGCTTCTTTTTATATAAGGGTCAATGAGGATCTAATGCTGTTTTCTGGTCTCAATTTTGGCTGCCATCTCCTCCAGTTCTTTGACCAAGCTTGACCAGTAGGGATTTTCTTCCCTCTTAGCCAGATTGGGGACTTTCTTAAGCAATTCTCTGAATACTCCCCAGCTGGGCGCTTTTCTCTTGTTCTCCAAAGCAGCCAGTGTTTCTCTGGTGCATTTTTTTTTGGTACTTGTGTTCTCTGTCCTAGAACTTTCTGAGCACTTCATGTGCAATTTATACGGTATTCTCCGAATACTGCCGAGTTGGGGTCTTTTCCCCAGTCCTCCAAAGCAACCAGTGTTTCTGTGGTATACCTTTTCTTGGTGTCTTGTATTCTCTTTTGAGTTCTCTTTGTGTTCAACTTTCCTCGAAACATCATGTGTGATTTCTCTTATGTCTGCCAGGATTTCTCTGTGGTTTCCTTTGCCCTTGTATCAGATTCATGTTACAATTGTTTCATAACCTGTAAGCGGTTTCTCAATTGCACTCAGCTCGTACTTATGGAACTTGGAGTTTGTTCATAACAAACATGGGGGATCGGTGGCTCTGGATTTTTTTTTTCAATTAGAGATTTTTAGTTTCACAGTTGTTATTAGGAGGAAATGATCTGAGCCATTCTTTTATCCAGTGTCGGCTCCTCCGAACGTTCTGGCTATGTGATTTGATATGGGCTCTCACTCTAAAGCTGCTAATTCTGCATTCTCATTTAGGAGGAATCCGACTCTATGTGCATCGGATCCTTCACCCGAGCTGTATAGGTGAAATTTCTTGCCACTGACTGGTTTGTTGATTGTCCTTTGATCTGATCTTTCATTCTGGTCTCCGTTAGGCATAAAACAACTAACTTATAACGATAAAATTCCACAGCCGTAAAAACCTGCGTCATATCACATTTGATGGAGGTCAAGTTCCAGGCTGTTAATCTCAGACAGAAGCTTTGTTGTCGATGAAAGGGTATGGCTGCTAAGATTGCATTAAAGATATTCGGAATAAAGATCAACGAAGAAATTGATTAGAACAAGGAAAAATACATATAAAGTAAATAATAGTTGAAACACACCAAATTTTATGTTTACCATGAACCAAAAAGTGACATAAGCATTAATAAAATACACACTTGTTGCCTCAGGATTGGGTAACAAATAAGTGAAGACGTTGTAATTTTTCTTTTATTTATTCTTCAATACCCCTTGTGAAAAAATTGAATAACTCTCGTTGTTTTACATTCCTGGTGCTATGATGTGTTTTAAATCGCTCATTTGCCACGGTTTGCGACTGAGAAATATTTTTAGTTTCTTGTTCGAGAACTTCCTCAGGTTTTTACAGGACTTTGAATGCAGGAATGTTCGAATTGCCTTGCTCTTTCAAGGAAGGTTTGTATGTGTCTACTTACTATTTTCTACTGAGCCTTTTGAGCAATGAATGCATCATGGGCGTTATCAAAACCATCTAGAACATAATGCTTCAATGTATTGTCATTACTTATTTATTTGTTTTTCCAAGACCCACTTCGCTTGGAAGGGGTAATTCTATAAATTTCGGAAGGGGTTGATTTGATTAGAAATAGAAAGTTCTAGTGTCTTTTTGAAAAGTCAAAAGTGATCGGAAGGTAACCATCTCCCCTCCCACACATTTTCCCCTCAAATATCTGATCAAAATTATGAAGTGGTAATTATGTTCAAAATAGTCCAAAGGTCTAATAACTTGGTCTCCGTGGTCGAAACGACCCCAACAGCCCTAAAGGCAAGGGCCTTCAATTCCGTATGTTGCCTATTATTGACATACCAAGTTGTCTATTCTAAAAGTTCTTTTTTAAAACTTTAATCCTAGGTCTCTAAAAACGCTTAGGGTAAGAAGGTGAAACTTTAAAGAATTGTTGAAACAGATACTGAACAAATCAAAACACGCAATGTACATGCTGGATGTAAAAGAGAATATCAGCAATTTCAGAGGAACCGCTGACGATATTAAGCTGAAGCTTTAACGGTATGTTTAGGGGCTGTTGAAGATTGATCGGAGGACATCTAGCCCCCTTCTTTGCTTTTTAAATGCCCCCTCTAATAAAGTGTCCATTTTTAAATGTGGAACTTGTCACTCGGAAATGAGGGAAAATTTGATACTCTGTGTCTGAAAAGGCTAAGAGTATGAGGTGAAATTTTAGGGAATGTTGAGGAGTATGTTAAGCTAAATCAAAAGAAATTATGCACATCCAAGACAT
>JAQQPU010022410.1:0-11225 GCA_029168905.1 Artemia sp. Kazakhstan ARC1039
TGTCGTCAACATTTATTGATTTAAATGTTGTGGTGAAGAAAAAGTCAGATAATACAACTCCAAATGCCGGCGATGGTCTCTCCTATGAAAACTGTATTCTACACAACCTATTCAAACAAATTAATGTATTTATTAATGGAACATTGGTGAGCACTAGCAATAATTTATCAAACTATGCAAGCTACATACAATTTATGATGATGACGCCAAAGGCGTACAAGGAGATGAGAGGACAATCATTGGGCTATGAATATCGAACAGGTGTTGATACTGACGGTGAGTTGACTACTGCAGTGACCCAGGAGTATCATCTAGTTGGAAAATTAAATCATGAGATATTCAATATATCCCAATGGCTACCCCCCAATGTCAAGATTGACATAAAGTTACAGATGGCCCCATCGAATTTCATTCTGAGAAAAACACTTCCTGCAGCACCCGATGCAAATGTTATTATCACATCGGCAATTCTCCACGTCCGAAAACAACAAGTTATGAGCTCTGTTGCATTGGCAGTGGAAAAGCTAAGAGCCAATGGTAACAACATTAAACTTCTTGTCCCCCATACAATCACCAATCAACGTCACATTGCCACCGGTTCTCGTAGCTATAGCGATTCATCATTTATCAATGGAGAAATCCCATCAAAATTGGCTTTGGCCTTTGTGAAGAGTGGCAGTGCCGTTGAATCCTGGACTGAATCCCCCCATGATTTTAATTTTTTCGGTCTATCTAGCCTTGTGTGCAAAGTGAATGGTATTCCACTGTACACTTTATCACTTGACAAAAAATCCTATAGAACTCTGTACGAGTTGACCATGCAATCCCTAGATCATGACTCTCAACTATTTGAAAATGGAATAACCGTTTCAATGTTTTAAAAAAATCATGGGGTTATTGTTTTGGACTTGTCAGGCACACAGGATATGAGTATAGTACGAACAGGGAATGTACGTTTAAAGTGTACATTTTCCGATGCTCTGACTGAGAGTATCACGCTAATATCACTGAGTCAATTTGAAACCTATTGGGAAATCACACCCGACGGCAGTGTTCTACTAGACCTAGCACCATGAACACAAACCAAATAATCAATGTATTTAGTATGGATCCATACATGTCCCAGTACAAGTCCTATTGCATACCTTCGGACTTCATTGAAAAAATTCCAAGTGTTAACAATACCCTAATCATTGTTAATAGCAGTCCATCGACTTTGAAGACCGGTCATTGGCTATGCATCTTTCAAACAGCGAAGAATATTGACTTTTTTGATCCTCTTGGCCTATCGTATAAATTCTATGCTCCATACATCAGCAACTTTATTGAAAGCAGTGGGAAAACCATTATTCAAAATCAACGAAGAGTACAGGATTTAACGACTAAGACATGTGGCTTTCATACACTACTCTTTTTCATGTTCAGATGTCGTGGCTACACCTACAAGCAGTTTCTCAACATCTACGTTGACTTACCTCGATTGAACGACTTTCTAGTGGAGAATATACTTACAAGTGTATTTAATATTGATTTTAGTGCCCTAAGAATAAAATGTTCTAAAGATGTATGTGAAATTATTTATTAATAAAAAAAAATTATATACATGATAAAACGACTTTTCTACTCATTAGATTTCATCCACTACTAGGTATTTGTCGACAACAACCAGTGCAGGTAGATTATCTGAATTCACAGTGTACTGATCCTGATGTACTGCAATGTCAGGGTCACATTTTCTACAGTAGAGTGTGACTTCACTCTTGTCATATCTCTTTGTATAGTCAATGATACTATTCTCATTCATTCTATAGAATTCACATGTTTCAATTTGCTTATTTGAAGCAATTTCACAAACAGTGTCCTCAAGTGTCGAATCACATTCCGTCACAGCCAAATAAAAATCAGTGGGCTTATAATCATAACACCCATTTTCTTCACAACGATGATGTAGAAACCATATTCTTTTGTTGTTCCAACAGTTGAATCGTTGACCCGGTTCCTCCTCCCAGAACAATCTAAAACCACGACGATACCAATCTCGTAGCAATAGACTAAAATCACGGTTAGGATTCTTTCCAATCATACCGGGATATGTATTCTCCCACTGATTACATTTATCATTATGACAATTGGAGCATAGGTGGTCTCTAGGATGAGAGTCACACACCTCTTCAAGACAGGAATTACAACCTTTAATTTGTACAGCATATCCTCTATGCAATTTACACGGGTTGCATAATCTACACTTTTCATCATACTCATCAATCATTGTGCAATTCTCACATGATGACCAGTTGCCCTGTGTGTACATACATAACGGACATGTATGGAACATTTTGTCATGTGTTGACACTCTCACTGCCACAATGAAACTGAGCTAGCAACAACAAAAATTGTCTGAGATAGAGAGAGAGAGGAATAAATCATGAGCACCATCTTTCTCATGAAAAAAAAGTCGTAAATTTCTAAACTAATGTTTAAAAGCATATCCACAATATCATTTTGCCGTGTTGTGATCAATCTATCAATAAATTGTGTAAATGCATTTGGACCACGACGTAGAAGCTTCATACAATAGTCTAATGATGGAGAATCAGTTTTCATTATATCGACAAGCATTCCCCGAGAAAATATCTTCCTTTGAATAGACAGCTCTAGAAAATTGTCATCTAGAATCAAACGTTTTTCCATAAGAACTAGATTCCCCATGATTCGCTATTTCTCGAATCTATCCATTTTTTAGAGTCCTAACTCTCTCACAACCAACTTCAGACTAACCAGAATTTCTTCTATTCTAAAAAATATACGCTAGTCTACTATAGAAAGAAAAAAATACCATTGATTTAGAAACAATTTTATTGAACATAATTACAATAATAATATTCACTGATGCATTTTGTTCTCATCAATATATTTCGATAGGACATCTAATGCTGACCGAAGTTTATTTATATGGAGAATATTCACTTTTCCAGCAAAACATAGCTGCTCCTCCTGTTTAAATTTGCTTAATGATATCACGTATCTAGCATACATAGTGTCCCATTCAAGACATAGTCTACAACCAGTGGTTATTTCCAAAGCCACATTGGGTACTCGTATATCGTTGCTGCTGTTGTCAGCTCCATCATTAATCTCCAATAATGTAAATGCACCACTCATTTTTCTCTACTAATATCTTCTCAAATAAACTATTCTCTTTGAATTCAATTCTCTTACTAATATGAGTTGTAAAGAAAACTGTTCCTTTTATTCAAATCCCAATCATCAATCAAGTTATCGTATATGGAGTAACCTCCGCTCTCTGATTGGCTCATAAAAAACGGATGTTACCTTGAAAAACCAGTTCGGTTGAGTTATATAATTTCGTGCATGCCCCCAAAACATGTTTGACTACTTTATATCATATAAGTTTTTTTTTAAGAATGTACACGTGATCTCATGACGTACATTCATTGTGCAATTGACAACAAAAACAGAAAAAAACCTGTTTGAGGACATTATATTATTACGACCAAACTCTCAAAACATGCTTGACCACATTATACACTGCCAAATAACTAGTCTGGTAATCTGCCATGGAAAGGTGTCATGGAACGTAAAGGCCCAGAAACCTATAGTTGACCCAGAAACTTGTCTGCTTGGCCCAGAAACATGTCTGGTTGGCCCGGAAACTTGTCTGGTAGGTTTTGTATAATTCCATATTCAATTGACAACAATAGCAATAATCAGTCTGGTAATCTGCCATGGAAAGGTGTCAGGGAACGTAAAGTGGGCAAAAAACACAGGATGGAACATAACCTAGGCAAATTCAATATGTACATACTACTGTAGTTCAGCTAAGATATTTTAAGAGAATTCTAGGCTTGAAGGATTCATTTAGTTCAGTGGTACTGAAAGGAGATTTGGGGCTTTTTTCTTTAAGGAGTGTTAGATTGGTTAGAATGGTAAAATTCTGGGAGAAGATAATTAGGCTACCTAGAGTTCGGCTTCTTAAGGCAGCTTATTTGGAGAGCTTGAAGGATGGTAGACGTGATTCATGGTCAAATCAGGTTAAGAAAATACTGGACCTTTGTGGACTTTCAGAGATGTGGAATGAAGGAAAAGGCCCTATGGATGAAACCGTGTCAGTATGGAAGGAAGTCCAGCGAACCCTAAAGGACCAAGAAATCCAAGAGTAGCAAGCTCATAAGGACCAATCTATGTCTTTGAGGTTTTACTCCCAAGCCAAAGACGTTTGGGAGGAGGAGGTTTATCTTAAATTTGGGTTGAATAAAGAGGATTTGAAGAATTTGTTGTTGGTAAGAGGGGATAGTTTGGATTTAGGTGAGAGAAGGAAATTTTTGGGAAAGTTTAGGTTGGCGGCTGGCCCTTATTTTTGCCCAATGTGTGGATTGGTGAATGAAAACTTATTTCATTTTGTATCCGAGTGTGAAGAGCTGTCTGAGTTGCGGAATGAATGTTTCGGACGAGTGTTTGGGAGCGAATGCTGGTTAATAGAGCGGATGGCTGAGAGGAACGCATGTGCTATTAAACAGTTGTGTAAGTTTCTTCGTTTAGGGACTAAATATAGGGAATCATGTTTGAGGGGATAGCCTGATACTATTTTTATGATTTGAATTTTATTATATGGTGTTTGTTGGTTAAAAGTCGAACCTTGGTGTGTTTCTTTTTGTCGTTTTGTTGTTCTTTTCTTTTTTCCTTTTTTGATTTTTACTATCTAAAGTTGTATTTTGTTCCTGAGTGTTTGTTTATAGATTGTATTATGTGTTGCTATGGCCCACAGGCTTTTTGCAATAAATCTTATCTATCTTATCTTATCAAGGGTTTTTTTCCTAAATCTACGAAATTGATTTACAAGTTCTTCATTGAAACATGAAGAGCTTAAAAAAGAAGAAAGTTAATAACGTAAAAGAATAGAAAAAATCAAACCAATATGCACATTCTCTACTCCGTGAATTTTTTGGTTTTGTTATGATAGGCCAGTTTGGCTTTATACCTTTTATAATTGAATTGTAAATAAATTTGTACTATAAAATATATAAAATTAACATATTTTGATATTTTGACTTTTATTTACATAATAAACAAATATATAAACTATTACAGATATAAATCACTACGCTAGGGAAAAACTTAAATTTTGCTAACGCGTAGCGATTAACTACATAAATCATTCCTGAAGGCGTCCTAGATCAATAACAATAATAATAAAAAACTACATAAATATTCCTAGAAGCCTTCTAGACTAATTAAAATAATAATAAAAAAAAGAAAAAAAGACAATCACCTTCTCTCAAAACCCCCAGGGTAACAACCACCATCCAAATACAACTCCATCCACCCCCACTCCTTCATCCCACTCCTCCCTCCAGTCATATAGCCCACTCATATCCTCCCCCCCCCCCAAAAAAAAAATATCATATATAATATAATAAAATAAATATATTTTAGTAATAAATAAATAAAATATAATAAATATGCATAAAAAATAAATGTAATAAATTATAAATAAATAAATAAAATAATAAATAAGTAAATAAATGATATTAAACAAATCGAAACTCAAACAAATGTCACTTAAGTATAAATAATCCCAAAATAGAGAAATAACCAAACGAACTTGAACCTCGCCGTAAGCTTCTTTTGTTGTTATTGTTGTGAAATTTGATTTTCTATTCTAATTTTTTATGGATTGTAGAGTATCGATGCTGACATAACGATCCACACACTGGCAAACTGCGGTTCATGGATTTCTGGTCCACAATTTAAATTTTTTCAAAAGTTCCTAGCTTGATTAGTAAATCATGCAAGCATCAGCAAATTTCTTTTGTTGAAGACATGGTTCCATGACGGACTTATCCCAATGAATTTTTTCAGAAGAGGGGCGTATCATTCAGTTTGGGACGAAACAGTTTTTTTTTACTTTTTTTTAAAGCCTTTATTTAAAAATTCATCGTACGTTAGTTAAGCTATTTGCCTTAGCCCGAAGCAAAGATCTATCACCATGCGCTTTTAGATTAATACTTAACAGGAGAACCAAAATATACCTTGGTATAAAAATTACCTGGGTACCAAAGTACACTACCTACATAGAAAATAACTTATATATGGGGCAGTGTTGCCATTGTACCGTTTTTGGCACAATTCATAAACAAAGCAAAATTATGCCTTGCCATGGCAATCACCCGGGTACCATAATATACTGCCTACATAGGTGAAAATAACACCGGGGTAAAAATTCTACACCTAAGTAGGAAATAGAGATTCTTAGAAATTTTATCATCAGACGAGTGTGTGAGTTTTTTACCATTGATACACACATTTCCAACCCTAAGGGGAGAAAGAGGGTGAAGGGGAGAAGAGAATTTTTCACAAGAGTAAATAGCGACAAAGAGCATACTGCTTTTCCATCATAAAAAATTTTGATCATTTTTAAAATTTTCATTTTAGTTTTGATGGTTGTATGTTATTGTAAGTCTCTTTTCTTTTATATATTTATGTGAGGACGACCCTTGGACATAGAGTCGGAATATTCTTCCAAATATAAAATTTCACTGTCTTGCGAATAGAAATCCCTATTTTTCTTCTTGTTGTTGATGTTTATGATTTTCGTAAGAGATTGATCAGCGGGGGAGGGAGAAAAAAGGAGAAACAGTGGAGTTTTACACCAAAACTTCTCATTTTTCCTGGAGGGAGGGGGGACTCCAGGCCAATCTCAAAGACTAAAACACCCCTCTCCTTGTGTTAGCAGGAGCCTTTTTCAACTTTGTGAGATAAAGTACCATTTTTGGTTATTAAGCAGGCGCAATTATTATTTATTTTTTTTATTATTTATCATTATATAATATAATAATTATATTTTATCATATAGTTTATTATATTATTATATTATATAATTATGATATATTATATTATAATTATGCTATAGTATATAATTAAATTATACAATAACTTTATAATTTTATATTCTTAAGAATTAAGGTTAATTATTAAGCAGATGCAAAATAAGGTTTTTGCAGGGTTTTGCAGTTAGTAAATAGTTCTTTAAAATAAATTAGTAATTTATTTTCACCTGTGGACAATAAATTTAACTCTTTTGGTGTTCATTATTGATAAGTATTTGCTATTTCTGGATGTTTTTTTGTTTTTGTTTTTACATGGCCTTGAAGTTGTTTTTGCCATTTTTTTCTAACTAAATGCGATAATAACAAATTTTTTACTTTTGCCACCTACCTATATAGCTCACAGGTTCCCCTATCTCCCAGCCAATCCGTAATCTTCAGGTCTGTAAACAATATTGTTAGTTTATACAATGGGTACCTGAAGGCTAAAGCCAATCGAATATTGTTTAATTTTTTTTTAATTTGAATTACAATTATATCCCTTTTTCTTACTAAACACTATAATAACTAAATTCTTACTTTAATTTCTAAATTAAATTAGGTCTTCCTTCAAAATTTTTACTTTTGTCACCTACCTATATAACTGATAGATGTCCTTAGCTCCCAGCCGACTAATCTTCATATCTATTAACACTCACGTCACGTTATACAACGGGTACCTGAAGGCTGAAGCCAATCGAGTATTTTTTTGAATTTTTTATTTAATTTTATTTCGATCGAGTATTTTTTTCCAGTGAAGAAGCATTGGATACAAAAAATTTTAAAATTTTTAAATTAAAAATTTTTTAAACGACTAGTACCGGGTACTTCACGATTAAAAAAAATCGATACAAAAAACGATATCGATTTAAAAATCGATTTTAAAAAATCGACATCTTCATGCAAGATCTTACCTTACAGCTACAAGTAGTACAAGGGTCTTCTAAAAGTGTCCAGCTCATTCCGCTACTATAAAAGTCGCTACCGTAGTGGCATCCTTGTTGTGAGTCTGTGATGTTTGAATCTACAGGTGAACACGGATCGTCTCGACACCTTGGACAACAGTCCCCAGGTTTTAAGACTGGGCTATCACAGAAAACTGGCGGACATTCTAATGACCAACAATCTATTTCCCCGTTCTAAAAAAAACAAATAATATATGTTAAAAAAAAATTCAATTGAAGGCAGGTTTTGAATTTCACTTTAAATCACGAAAAGTAAAAAAACATATGCACATACATGATATCTTGAGGACAAATAGGATATATAAATAAAACTTTATTTGAGAAACTAAAATAAAAACATATTTCGTGGTGCAAAATACGAAAAGAGTGACATGCTCATCGCTAACAAATTAGTGGTAAATAATAAACTCGAATTTGAACAAAAGCTCGAACTTTGTACCAGAATAGACGAAATAAAATTCAACAAATATTATGTATATGTGATCTGAGAGAGACTTTTCAAACAAGGTACAAGACAGGGGTGAATCTAGAGCAAAATCTTGGGGGAGGCCCAATGTGACAAGGGTGCCAATGAGTAAAATCTGGGGGGGCATTTGGACAAAGGTACCAATAGTTGACCAAATTGAAAAATTTCTAAAAAAAGAGTAAAAAAGGATAAAAAAAATAGCATAGGAGGGTACCAGAGAATATTTTTTATTGGTGGGGGGTGGGTCCCCCTCCCTGGATCTACCAGTGGTACAAGCTGTTCAGTCTTAACTGAGCACTGACGATCCTTAACAGTTCAGTTGCCTGGTGACTTTTACAGAGACAGATGGTAAACCTGTGGCCCAACCTTGCGGCAGCTGGGATCAATTGCCAGCATCACGAGGCAGAGATCAATCCACTGCGCCACGTCTTTAGGCTAAAATTAGTTACATCAGTGCACAACACTTAGAATTTCAACACTGCAACCTGGGATCGAAATTTGACATTGTAATTCCAAGGGAAGTGTCAGAACCTGTTTCTTTTTATTTTACTTAGTTCATCTTACTTTCGAGTCCAACATTTGACTTGAATATCTGATTTTTATATTTTCACCAATTTTAAATTAACTGGTTTATACAAATTTATAAAACTGGTTTATGAAAACCATTTTATAAAAACTGGTTCAATCAAACAGCACAAATAAAAAAAACAAAACGGATATATATCTTGTTTTACATGCCAGGAACGCATTCTGGCAGGTGACACGACTGAAGGGCAATTCACAATGAGATTTCACGAATAATGAGATTTAGCTAGTTCTAATAACGAGATATTTTAATAGTACTCTCTGATTGGCCCAAAATTTTAGAAAAAATTCTGGTTGACCCAAATTAGCACAGCTAGTTCCCGGTAATGGTAAAATTTCATTGTAAATTGGCCTTAAGCAACCACAGGAGACTGGCGGACATTCTCATGAACAACAATCTTTTCCCCAGGTTTCTAAGAAAAAAAATTAAAAAATTTAAATAAAAGGTTTATTTTAGAAGTGTTATGTTCTGATTTATACTTTAATTTCGTATTTACAAAAAGAGATAGTTTTAAAAACACGTACACATAGGAATAATATATTTCACACAAAATAATGTTGCATTAAGATTCAATTTCTTGTCCTGCCAATTGCTCACATTTTTCTCTGTTCAAAACAAATTAATTAGAAAAATTAATTCAATTATCTTTTTTAGGCCAGCTATATTTTGAGTGTTCCTAACAATTTTTAATCAGAATATAAGTAGCTACAAAAAAATCATATGCATTGAAATAATACATTTAACACGAATATATTTGTTTTCTAATTTTTTTTTCCTTGCCTTACATTTTTGAAAATCCACTTTAAAGATGAAACAAAAAGGCATGATTTAAATCATGACTAAATTTTAAGTTGCTAAAAAACTGGTTTAAACCGAGTGAAAGCATTTCAGTTATTGAAATTGTTTAAATTAATAGACCGTTCAATTATTTCAATTAGTTTAATTATTTTACAGAAGCGCAACAATAACGAAAAAATGAATGCTAATTGTTATATTTGTGCCAAATTTAGAAGTGGATCTGTCTTTGCTAGCCTACCCTAGTTACTAAGACTAAAAAAAGAAAAAAATGTATAATCAAGTGGTTCAATAAAAATTTATAAAACGAGTTTATCAAAACCAGTTTAATAAATTGGTAGATATGGAAAATTCGATTGAGTTTTTTGTTATTAAGTTTTTCTTTTAAAAAGTATATAAATTGCAGAGATTCTAATCTTATTCTCTCACTATGAAAAAAAAAGAAATTCTATTACCATGTTCCAAATTTTTAATTAAAATTAAAAAACAAGCCAATAATCATGGGAATAGGATATCATTTGGGACTGTAAACAGAATCGTTCATGTCACAATTTGAACAAATCCAGAGAAGAAAGAGTGGTGAGTAGGTTGAATGGGGGCTTTCAATTTAATACGTTAATCATGAGGTAAGGAAAAATTCTTTAATTTTGATTTTAAAAATGTTGAAAAGTCAGAATAAACTATTGGTATAAATTGGTATATTTGGACCCAAATTTAGAAGTCGTTTGGTATTTCCTGGTTACTAAGAAGAAAAAAAAAGCTTAATTCAATTTAAAAGCTTACTCAATTAAAGCTTAATGTTGGAATTAAGTTATTTTAGATATTATGATCCTATTTAGGAAGTCTTAAATTACAGACACTGGAATTTTGATCTGTCACAAGTTAAAACCTAAACTAAAAATATTAAATAATAACAAAAAAAGGTATACTTAAAAACTAAACAGTAATAAAAATAGAAAAACCTTTTGAGCATTGGATTTAATTTCTCATAGGCCAATTCGACCAAGTCCATAAAAGCGAAGAGCCGAAAGAATTAAAAAAGAATGGTATGGCTTTTAACATAATGCAATAATTAGTCGGTGCGGAAAAAGTCAGATTTTTGGGTTTTCCTATTTTCATGAGTATGAAGAATGCTTTAGAGTGCATTAAAAAGGGAGGCTTTGAATAGATTGGGGTGGAGGAGGAGCGTGCGTAGCTGTGTTGGCCTCAGGCAGCTTGGTGCTGTGGTGAGTTGTTAGTAGTAGTAGTAGTAGTAGCTAGATTAAACCTGGTCGAATTTATGAATGAAAGACCTCACTTTTTGGATGACAGCCCTCCATGAACTGAATAGAACATTAAAAAGAAACAAACAAAGCAAGAATTGTAGCACAATAACAACGCTCGGCGTTAAACCTTGACAAGAATATAAGTGGGATTCCATATCCTCAATCCCCCCCCTCGGATTTTAAGTAAGATTAGGTAAAAACACCAAAAATAAGAAAAAATAAAAAGAGGCTGAGAAGCATTTATACTTATAGAGAAGCATATAT
>JAQQPU010022411.1:0-14003 GCA_029168905.1 Artemia sp. Kazakhstan ARC1039
TTGATATGGCCTTTTTTTTTTATCAAAATAGTCTATAGATCCTATAAATATCCCTCCAGGAGGAGTACGACCCCCACAGCCCTTTGGGCAACAGCCGTAAATAATGCAAATTACCAATTGTTGACAAGTAGGTTTAGCAACAGAAAGGGGGATTTGTTAAGTGTTGAGTGCACAATTGGTACAAAATCTTCTGGGATTATTCTTTGGGGGAAAAAAATCAAACATTTTGCACTGGGAAAGGGGTGAGCTACGGGAACGCAAATGGGCCAAAAAGCTATTCATCAGCGATCAGTTTGTAATTTCCAGCCGCAAGTCCTTAGGCCAAGAGGAACTTAGTGCACAAAAATACATTTCTGGGACATAGTCCCCCCCCCAAATAATGAGACAAAAAGGGTCGATATACTTTTTCCAGATCGACTCGAAATTTATATCCTTAAGTCCTTGGGCAAAGGGGAGCCTATTTCAAGAAAGCTTGAAATGGATTTATTACCTCAGGAAATGGGCCCAAAACTTGTTTTTCTGATCAGGTAGGACTTAAAATACGTTTTCGTCAGCCCAGTCCGTTGACTGCCTTTGATTATTCCACAACAAAAGAGTAAAAGACTTGGGAAATACAAAACGGTGTCTTAAATTTCCTCTCTCCGATCAACCTGAAATGACATTCATAAGTTTCTTGGTCAGATGGATCCCTACTCAGAAAAAAATGAAACTAAATTTAACTGTATTCATTTATGATGCCCAAAAACTGGCCCAAAATTTGTTTCGTCTCTGATAGGTTTCAAAATTACGGGCTATGTTGCCAGGATGGGGTAAACATCAACGAAAGCACAAACTATTTTGGAGGTTGGTCGCATCTATATGTTACACTTGAAATTGAGCGAACGAATTATGTTTTCAGATTAGCCAAGACTAACAGGGCACGTAGGGTGGGGCAAAGGAACTTCAAAACAATTTCTGGATTAGTAGACTAGGGTAGGGGGGACTTTAATGAAGACAACGAAAAATAATTATATCAATGTTTAGCTTTAAAATTTTTTTTAAGCTGATTTACCTTAAAAATCAGGCCCTAATTAAAATTTGGGAACCAACTAAAACTCAAATAAAAAAGATTAAAAAAAGGAAACAAATCTCGCTTGATTGAGTTGCAAAGTCTATCTTTTATTTACATGAAACGACCGACAGTCATAACATCTAAACGTCAGGATATCGACAGTCACAGTCGCTACCCGTCAGAACGTTGACAATCATAACATCGACACGTCATAACATCTAAAAAAATTTTAGATTTTATGGAGTGTCGATGTTATTACTGTCGGCGTTCTGACGGTTAGTGATTCTGACGGATTCTCGTTATGAAAACAAAAATTAATGTTATGATGTGTCAATGTTATGACTGTCGACGTTCTAACGGGTAGCGATCGTGACTATCGACGAACTGACGTGTCGATGTTATGAATGTTGACGTTCTGACAGGTAGCGATTGTGACTGTCGATGAACTGACGTGAACTGACGTGCCGCTGTTATGACTGTCGATATTCTGACGGATTTTTTGTCCATGTTATGACGGATTTTGTCGATGTCCTGAAGGTAGTGGTCCTGACGTGTCGATGTCCTGGCGCCTTCCCGATGTTTTGACCAATAAAGACCACGTTGTTCCAAATGGGGATGCTACCACTTCGAACAACCGTCACAAGCACTAAACGTCATTTCGTCGACAAGGAAAATCCGTCAGAACATCGACACGTCAGGACATTGACATTCTTAACAGCGACCCGTCACTTCATCGACAGTCACAATCACTACCCGTCAGAACTTCGACAGTCATAACATCGACACGTCACTTCATCGACAGTCACAATCGCTACTCGTCAGAACGTCAACAATCATAACATCGACACGTCATAACATTAAAAAAAAATTAGATGTGATGACGTGTCGATGTTATGACTGTCGACGTTTTGACAGTTAGCGAAAAGTTTTGACCAATAAAGACCACGTTGGTCCAAATGGGGATGCTACCACTTCGAACAACCTTCACAAGCCCTAAACGTCATTTCGTGGACAAGGAACATCCGTCAGAACATCGGCACGTCAGGAAATTGACAGTCTTAACATCGATACGTTAGGACATCGACAGCCATAACAGCGACCCGTCAGTTCATCGACAGTCACAATCACTACCCGTCAGAACTTCGACAGTCATAACATCGACACTTCAGTTCATCGACAGTCACAATCGCTACCCGTCAGAACGTTTGACAGTCATAACATCGACGCGTCATAACATCTAAAAAAAATTAGATGTGATGACGTGTCGATGTTATGACTGTCAATGTTTTAACAGTTAGCGGTTCTGACGTATTTTCGTTATTAAAAATTGTTTAGATGTTATGACATGTCGATGTTATGACTATCGACGTTCTGAAGGTTAGTGGTTCTGACGGATTTTCGCTATGAAAAAAATTTATAAGTTTATATAATAGTAATAAATATATAATAGTTTAGAAACAATTTTCTGCTATATATTTGCAATTCAGGGGGGGGGGGGGTAAAGCATAGCATATATTAGATACGTAGTCTAAACTAACCTAGGTACCTTTTCCCCCCTAAACCCCAAAAAACTCAAGTTTTAAAATTTTTTATGTTATGACGTGTCGATGTTATGACTGTCGACGTTCTGACGGTTAATGGTTCTGAAAGATTTTCTTTATGAATTTGTTTCAGATGTTATGACGTGTCGATGTTATAGGGAGTAATTCTGAGGGATTTTCGTAATGAAAAAAAAATTGAAGTTATGACGTGTCGATGTTATGACAGTCGACACTCTGACGGGTAGCCATTGTGACTGTCGATGAACTGACGTGTCGATGTTATGACCGTTGAAGTTCTGGCGGGTAGCGAATGTGACTGTCGATGAGCTGACGTGTCGATTTAATGACCTTTGACGTTCTGGTGGGTAGCGATTGTGACTGTCGATGAACTGACGTGTCGATGTTATGACTGTCGATGTTCTGACGGATTTTTTTGTCGATGTTATGAGAGGTTTTGTCGATATCCTGACGGTAGTGGTCCTGACGTGTCGATGTCCTGGCGCCTTCCCGATGTTTTGACCAACAAAGACCACGTTGGTCCAAATGGGGATGCTACCACTTCGAACAACCGTCACAGGCACTAAACGTCATTTCGTCGACAAGGAAAATCCATCAGAACATCGACGCGTCAGGACATTGACAGTCTTAACATCGACACGTCAGGACATCGACAGTCAAAATCGCTACCAGTCAGAACATTGACAGTCATGACAGCTACCCGTCAGTTCATCGACAGTCACAATCACTATCCGTCAGAACTTCGACAATCATAACATCGATACGTCAGTTCATCGACAGTCACAATCGCTACCCGTCAGAACGTCGACAGTCATAACATCGACACGTCATGACATCTAAAAAAAATTTAGATGTGATGACGTGCCGATGTTATGACTGTCGACGTTTTGACAGTTAGTGGTTCTGACGGATTATCGTTATGAAAGTTTTTTTTAGATGTTATGACGTGTCGATGTTATAACTATCGACGTTCTGAAGGGTAGTGGTTCTGACGGATTTTCGTTATGAAAAAAATTGATAAGTTTATATAATAGTAATAAATATATAATAGTTTAAAAACGATTTTCTGCTATATATTTGCACATCAAGGGGTGGGGGGGGGGGGGGGGTGAGGGTAAAGCATAGCATATATTAGATACGTAGCCTAACCAACCTAGGTACCTTTTCCCCCTAAACCCCCAAAAACCCAATTTTTTAAATTTTTGATGTTATGACGTGTCGATGTTATGACTGTCGAAGTTCTGACGGTTAGTGGTTCTGAAAGATTTTCTTTATGAATTTTGTTTTAGATGTTATGACGTGTCGATGTTATAGGGAGTAATTCTGACAGATTTTCGTTATGAAAAAAAATTTATGTTATGACGTGTCAATGTTATGACAGTCGACGTTCTGACGGTTAGCGATTGTGACTGTCGATGAATTGCCGTGTCAATGTTATGACCGTTGACGTTCTGGTGGGTAGCGATTGTGACTGTTGATGAACTGACGTGTCGATGTTATGACCGTTGATGTTCTGACGGGTAGCGATTGCGACTGTCGATGTTATGACTGTGGCTGTCCTGACGTGTTGATGTTCTAACGGATTTATTGTCGATGCTATGACGTTTTCGATGTCCTTACGGTAGTGGTTCTTGCGTGTCGATGTCCTGGCACCTTCCCGTCTGAATGCATGTCGTTTTCGATTAAATGCAAACTGTATTTCCACCGTTTAGAGTGTTTGAGAAGGAGGGGCCACCACTCTAATTTGTAAACCCTTGTAATAAATTCATTTATCAAAATTTTGTCACTACTTTGTTCCTGTGTTATTGTTATTTGTTTTGTTTTTGTTGTTGCTGGGTGATATTTATGCTATGGAAAATAGAAACCGCACTGCTCGAAATACCAATCCTTTTCAGTAAAGCACAAATAACGCTCTGATCTTTAGAAGGTTTAGAGGATGGTAGCCCTGCTAATAACTTTGGTCATTTCTGTTCATTTCAAGTTTCAACTTGATTGTTGATTTAAAGTTAATTTCATTTTAGGATTCATGTATATACGGTAATGCTCTTATGACAATGCTCTCGGTAATGCTCTTACGGTAATACCTGCCTCATATGATTGATTATTCATTGTAATTTCTGTAGGTTTTTAGGTTTCAGCTGTTCATTGATAGTAATTTCTGTTCATTTTACGTTTGAATGATTATTTGACTTTATTTCTGCTTCTCTTGGGTTCCAATAGGGTTGAGCATGGCCTCTTTGAAAAAAATTATGGCTTCTGGATTATGGCTCTTATGGCTTCTTTTCTTAATCTAATTTTCAAGACGAAATTTTGGTAAACAGAAGAAATCCAACGAAAAATAAAACTATGTTTGGAGTCGGTCAAACAGGGAAGAATTTCAAAATATGAATGGTCGTAAAATTTCAGGTAAAAAGATCTTTTCTCCTAAAAACTAAAGAATATTTCCCCGACTAGTAGATTGGTCTTAAAAATACAGGTAAAAACCCTTACCCCTTCTTCAACACTAACAGTATTTTGATACCCCTTCTACATATGAATTCACCCCGTTCTCTAACAAAAATAGCACTGGTATTCACCCCGTTCCCTAACAATAATTCTGGATGTTGCCATGGGCGTAGCCAGCATATTGTCTAGGGGGGGGGCATTCGATAGTGTGATGGAGGGCCTTTTATCAACTGCTTTTCCAACCATTTGCTTTTTTAGCAATATCTAATGTAAAATGGAAGGTCTAGAGGGGCAGCTGCCCCCCCCCCCCCACTCCTTACGCCCATAGATGTTGCCCTGAAACAAGTCTCTTTATAAATAAAATTGTGCCTAAAAGAACCACTTCTAAAATTAGCCTCGTTGCCCCATGTTAGAATGATTTCCTCCATTTATTATGGATACAAAGGTCTGCATTTTTGCTTCTGGGATTCTTAACGTTTACATTTTATATGATAGGGTGTAGAATCTTCAACAGAATAATGAAAAATTTATAATATCTAGTTTTTTACTTGTAAGAATAAACAATAAAGTCGAATTTACCATAAAAAAATTCCTACGTCATTTCAATTTGGCTTATACTGAAGAAGTCATGCTCAATTTATTGTAAAGTGAAGGCTTTTATCTTGCAATTCTTAATTATTGTCCATGTGAAAATCTTGCCTAATTGATTAGTATATCACCTTGACAACCGCAAGTTGTTGCGTTTCTTGCTAATGTGGTACGTCGTGAAAACGCTTTTCTAGAGATCTAATGTAGCTTATCATGAACCATAATCATTCCATCAGGCTCACTTGATGCGTCTTTAATATTCCTTAGTAAATATATAATATCAATTTCATATGATTCTCTTTTTTTACCCATAGAAATTAAAAACCACACCGTGACGTACAGTCGAAATAACGAAAACACGGAACTCAATTGAAATAAAACAAAGAATAAAGGAGACTCACTGCACAAGCTTATTGCATAAGCAGTAAAAAAAACTTTCTTCAATCAACATATAAGAAAAAAACACAGAAATCTTATGTACAGAGTCGTATTGCACAGGACTTTCTTACAGGGAGCAAAAGATGCCTTTAACTAATTCATCAATTAAATACAATTACACTTAAGTTTTAAATAAATTAAACTAATATATAGAATTAATTAGCCTATTAATTAGTTTAATAATTAACTTATTTTGTAGCTCCTATGTCTCCTGCACAGTTTATATAATTATCCAGTAAGTTTACCGCAGATGATTTCTGGCTCTTCATTCTCGGTTCGAACAAAAAGCTCCTCCCACATATTTGTGCACTTATTGTCCACTTATTGGTTGAGCCGGCCAAGTGGTTTTGTCAGTGCTTGTTCCGTAGGTGATTATTCTTTATCTACCCGTGAAAAGATCTAATGCCGCTTATGTGTATAGGTTCTCTGGAGCACTCACTCCTCGATTCGGGTTTTTATAATGGGTGAGATAGGGAAAGATCATACTGCTAATTATATAAACTGTGGTCTCCTGTTAAATATTTTCTGTCACTGAGGATCAATTCCATTACATTCAAACCACCTACAGCTTCATTAAATAAAAAAAAAAGTTTTTCCCACTGAAAGTAAGGACCAGCATTAAAACTTAAAACGAACAGAACTTATTTCATATATGAGAGGGGTGCTCCCCCTTTCAGTAACTCGATCTTCATGCAAAAGTATTTTAAAAATTAAAAAAAAGCTTCTTATTCTAATTATTCGGCCCTTGTGTTTCCAAAGTCGTTCTTAAGGAATTGCAACAAAAAGTCGGACTTTAGCGCACAGAGTAATGTATTGAGGAGGGTACAACCCTACTCATCTACATATTAATTTCTGTTCGTGTTTTGTTTGTTTGTTTTTTTTGGCTTAATTTTGATCATTTTTCAAATAATAACGGGGAATCCAGCTCCCTTCCATGGAAAAATCTTTCTCCCAAATAAAAAATTCCTCAAGGTAAAGTTCATCCCACGTAAAAGACACTGATCTCCCTGAAAACTTCTGCCAGGACAATCCCATCCTCGCTGAAAATCCCCCAGAAATATTTCTTGCGGAGGAATCCGCGTAAAAAAGACTTTAATTTCTGATCGTTTTTTAAGTGATTTCAGAAATCCAACCTCCGTGGAAAATATTTCCTGGTAATCACCCCCATAGAATTTAGTCGACAAAAACGAAACAAGACAAATAAAAATAATTTAGTAGAGGAACTCAGGCAAATTCTCCCCGTGTAAAATTTCCTCTAGTGAGCTCATCCCTGGGAAACTTCCCTCCCCACGGAAAGGTTCTCACAGTGGAAAATCCCTTCAAGCAGAAAATTCCCTCCCACCCCCAAAGAACATTTGTATACTTCCTAATAACAAATACTATACGTAAACTTTCCCTTTCCCTATGGACTGCGGAGGGTCAAGTTATCCCCAAAGGCATAGTTACTGTACCTTTCAACTATGCTAAAAATGGCTATGTCAATATTTTGATCGGACAATTTTTGGGAAAAAGGAGCATGGGAAGGGGGCTAGTCGCCCTCCAATCTTTTTGGTCACTTATAAAGTTCACTAAAATTTCTGATTTCCGATTCAATGAGCCCTCTTTCGATGTTCTAGGATCACTAGTTCAACACGATCGCCATTTGGGAAAAAACAACAAACAAGTAAACAAACAAATAAACACGCCTCTGTAATCAGATGCGTGGTCACGGATCTGTCATCCGTGAACGCCAAAAATGCAAAATTCCACATTTTTTAGACACGAACTTGAGACCTCTTCAATAGGGCTTTCTGATACACTAAATCTGACGGTATGATTGTCATTAAGATCGCCTGATGTTTTGGGGGTGCCTCTCCGTTTTTTCAAAAATCTAGCAAATTTTCTCAGGCTCATAACTTTTGATGCGTAAAATTAAACTTAACCAACTTTACATATTTGGATCTGCATAAAAATTCGGTTCTTTTGATGTATCAACTGTTGTCAAAGCTTTGTTTTTTAGCGTTTCTGTTACTATTCAGCCATGTCGCTCCTTACTTACAGTTTGTTATCACAAACTATTTGATATGTTTAGAGAGTAAATGATCAGAGAAGGTTTGCTCCGGGCTTTGTATATGTATATTTGATAGTTTTTAACTAATCCCTAAGTGTCCATAATCACTAAGTAATCTGTTGTATTTTTGTCACGGAAACCTATTTTTTCCACAAAAATATTGCCAACCCATCCAATTTTGTTTTAGCTAAGCTTAGATTATAGTTTAAGGCTTGGGCTTTCTGCAGCTCTGAAAATAACCAAATTTGTTACCTTGGAGCTTGCATCAGCTATGAAATCATATGACACTTATCACAGGCAATGGAATAGCGCTGCCTAAATAAAGAGCGATGTGAGCACATTTTTTCTTTTTTTTACACCGGGGAACTTAGTATAGAAGGAGTTGTCATGGAAACTTTGAAAGGGGCTCATTCGATTGGAAATTGAAGTTCTAGTGCCCTTTTTAATATTCAAAAGTGATTTGTCAAACCATCCCCCCCCCCGCATATCATCTCCCTAAAAATATCCAATCAAAATATTGAGAAAGCCGTTTTTATCAGCCTATTTGAAAGGGCCACTCCCCCCTGCCTTCTCAGAACCAGACCATAATGTGCACTTTACTGAAAACAAAAAGACCGTGGATTGTCAGTTTAATATGAATATACAGATATTTATTGTTTAAAATTTTAATATTTTTTTTATTTGTTAAAGTTAAAAAAGCCAAAACATTCAAAATGTATTTTGTTTTCAGTAAAGTGTAAGTTATGTTCTGGTCCTAACAAGGCATGGGGGTTGTCAGCCCTACTCATGTTAATTTTTGCTCGTCTTGATATTGACTTGGTTATTTATAGTACTTAATTAAAAAAAAAATTTTCTCCACAAAATAAATTTTCCAAAAAAAAGTAAAGGACTCCTTAAACCAAAAATGAACAAAAATAGAATCAAATAATCTACGAAGCATACAACTACCACAAATCAGTATCCATAAATAAATGAAACCTAAAACTAACAGAAATTAAAATAAATAACAGAGTCAAACTCAAAATGAGCAGACATTAATATGAATAGGGTTCTAAACCCCCCATACTTTCTAAAAGCCAGAATGTACTTTGTACTTTACTGGAAAAAAATTAAATGAATTTCCTGAAAAAAATGCGCATTGTCAGTTTAATATACATTTGCTGATATCTATTCCTTAAAATCTTAGTTAATTTTGATTTCTTAAATAAATAATAATGAAAACATTTAAAAGAATTTTTTCGGTGAAGTGAAATTATATTCTGGCTTTTTTATTGATAGTTGTGTGCTTGGTAGAAAGTAAAAAACATATTTTGTGGAAATTTTTTTTTAGTTAGTTTATGTTCGTTTATATTGACATATTCTTTTTCAGGGAAAAGGACCGAGCCTATTCTAAAGTTAAACAACCATCCCATCCTTAGAAACCTTAAACACCCTTTGGCTACAACTTACAACCCTTGACCCTAATCTCTGGTGTTTGTTTAAATCCCAAAAGCCTTGTTATATGCTATTTAGACTATTTTGAATAGAATGGATATTTCAAAATGTCCATTAGATGCATTTCGGAAAAATACGACGTTTGTGTGTGTGTGTGAAGGGGGAGGTTGCTGCCCTCCAATCACTTTGACTCTTAAAAAGAGCACTAGAGCGTGCTCTTCGTGAGCCCCCCTCAGAAGTTTATATGACCATGCTTTTTATAAAAACCTTACATGCCCCCAGGGAATAACTTACAATCCTTGCCCTGAGGGCTGGGGGGATTTGTTATACTCAAAGACATAATTTCTAGACATTTCAAATACATTGAACAAAAGTCTATCTCAAAATTTTGATTGCAAGTGTTTGGAGAAATGATGGGCGTGGGGGGGTTATTAGCCCTCTGATCACTTTTGAGGCAAAAGGCACTACTCCTCTCAATTTTCAATCGAGTGAGCCCTTTTTGAAGCTTCTAAGACAAAACTTTCTATAAGAACCTTATATGCCCCAAGGGCATAACTTACGACCCTTGTCCTAAGGGCTATGGAGGGAGGGTTGTCATCCTCAAAGACCTAATTTTCAGACCTTTCAACTACGTTGAACAAAATGACAATATAAAAAAGTTGATAGGAAATGTTTTGGGCAATGATGGATGTGGGGGGTGATTCTCCCTCCGATTACTTTCGACTTTTAAAATGGACAATATCCCTCTCATTTTCCAATCGAATGAGCCCTTTTTAGAGTTTTTATGACAAAACTTTCTATAAAAAGCCTAATAGGCCCCCATGGCATAACTTACCACCTTAGCCCTGAGGGCTGATGGGGGGGGGTCATACTCAAAGACATAATTTCCAGACCCTTCAACTAATTTAAAAAAGCTCTATCAAAATGTTGATCGGAAGTGTTTGGAGAAATGAGTAGCGAGGGGGGGGGGATGCAACCACCCTCCTATCACTCTAGACTATTAATAAGGGCACTAGTCCTCTCAATTTCCATTTGAATGAGCACTTTTTGAAGTTTCTACGACAACACTTTCTATAAGAGCCCTATATGCCCTCAGGACATAACTTACAACCTTTGCCCAGGGGGCTGCGGAAGGACCTTTAAACTACATTGAACAAAATGGCTATCTCAAAATTTTAATTCGATGTGGATGGGGAAATGGTGGGTGTGAAAGGGATGGTAGTTATACTACAATCATTTTTGACTATTAAAAAGGACACAAGCCCTTCTAATTTCCAATCGAATGAGCCCTTTCTAAAGTTTCCACGACATCACTATCTATAAGAACCTTATATGACCCAGGGCATAACTTACAACCCTTGCCCTGAGGGATATGGGGGAGGGGCTGTCATTCTAACAGACCTAATTTCCAGGGCTGTAAACTACGTTCAACAAAATGGCTATCTCAGGATTTTGATTGGATGTGTTTGGGGAAATGGTGGGCGTGAGAGGGGGGTTAGTTGCCTTCCAATCGCTTTCAGCTATTAAAAAGGGCACTAGCAGTAGTATGCGTCGTCTGGATTTGCTTGCGCCCCTAGGAATCAATTTCAACGTTATTCTATAGAAGCTCTACACCTTTTCAAAGAGATTCAGAGCTCCCTCGCATAATGGAATTTGAGGGTCGATAAAGTGAAATTATGTCACTATTCTAGTTTTTCTAAACCGGTATTTACTTGCCTGTATAGGACCATGCTATTTGCTTGGCCCAATAGCAATTCCCATGTTATTTGCTTATTTTTTTTTGTTACTAAAAAATTGGACACTAAACTCAGAATTATTTGATTGACATTTAAAAAGGGGTAATGAGATTTGCAAATTGGACACTATGAACGATATTAATTAATGTTTTGAATAATAGGAGTGTGAATGATTCTAATTAGTGATTAAAGGGTTCATGATAAAAAAAATTTTTGTAGTTGTTTTCGTTTTTGCTTTATTGTTCGACTTGATGACAAAAAAACATTTTGAAACTAAAGAAAACCTTAAAATTTAGTAAATTGTCAAACAATATCAAAATGTAATCTCTTATTTATTCGTTATATCTTGGAAATTAAGCCTCTTCTTATCATTATTCTGCAATTCAAATGCTTAATACCCCAAGCATATGCGAGTCAAATTTCACTTTAAAGTGCTGGCGTATCTGATGAAATAATTTAGGTCGTATGATCAATTTAGTAAGGACACTTGATATCCTAAAAGTGTCTGATTCAAACTTTTACCTTTGAACATCAATGTTGTTGTTAGCATAACCTTTATGTTCCTTCCTATGCTATTTGGCTCCCCCCCCCCCCCCCCCCCAAAGCTATTCTAAGGGTTTATGTCCCTTCCCATGCTAGTGTTGTCAATCAAAAGCTATGAGCTTGAGAAAAGAGCTTGAGAAAATTGCCTGATACCTTTCCAGAGCATAAACTTATGGATTCTAGGCCTTTACGTTCCTTCCTATGCTATTTGGGGCCTTTACGTTCCTTGGCACCTTTCCAGAGCATGTACTTATGGATTCTAGGCCTTTACGTTCCTTCCTATGCTATTTGGGGCCTTTACGTTCCTTCCTATACTTTAGTATTTCATAGTTTGACTTGCCTGAAATCATGAATTAGAATATTTAATTGGCTGTTTGGGGATTTTCAGACCTAAGTTTTTTAGATTTTCGTGTGTGTTTGACTCCTGGGGTTTATTATTTGAGAAGTTAACTTTAGTATTTTGTGGTTTTACGTGCCTGAAATCATGAATTAGAATAGTTAATTAGCTGTTTGAGTTTTCAGACCTAGTTTATTAGATTTCCGTGGGCGTTAGGCTCCTGGGATTTATTATTTGAGAAGTTAACTATAGTATTTCGTATTTGACGTGCCTGAAATCATGAAATAGAATATTTAATTGGCTGTTTGGGGATTTTCAGACCTAGGTTTCTTAGATTTTCGTGGATGTTTGACTCCTGGGGTTTATTATTTGAGAAGTTAACTTTAGTATTTTGTGGTTTTACGTGCCTGAAATCATGAATTAGAATATTTAATTAGCTGTTTAGGGTTTTCAGACCTAGGTTTTTTAGATTTTCGTGGATGTTTGACTCCTGGGGTTTATTATTTGAGAAGTTAACTTTAGTATTTTGTGGTTTTACGTGCCTGAAATCATGAATTAGAATAGTTAATTACCTGTTTAGGGTTTTCAGACCTAGGTTTTTTAGATTTTAGTTGGTGTTTGTTTCCTGGAGTTTATTATTTGAGAAGTTAACTTTAGTATTTCGTGATTTGACGTGCCTGAAATCATGAATTAGAATAGTTAATTAGCTGTTTGGGTTTTCAGACCTAGTTTTTTAGATTTTCGTGGGTGTTAGGTTCCTGGGATCTATTATTTGAGAAGTTAACTTTAGTACTTCATAGTTTGACTTGCCTGAAATCATGAATTAGAATATTTAATTGGCTGTTTGGGGATTTTCAGACCTAGGTTTTTTAGGTTTTCGTGTGTGTTTGACTCCTGGGATTTATTATTTGAGAAGTTAACTTTAGTATTTTGTGGTTTTACGTGCCTGAAATCATGAATTAGAATATTTAATTAGCTGTTTAGGGTTTTCAGACCTATGTTTTTTAGATTTTCGTGTATGTTTGACTCCTGGGGTTTATTATTTGAGAAGTTAACTTTAGTATTTTGTGGTTTTACGTGCCTGAAATCATCAATTAGAATAGTTAATTACCTGTTTAGGGTTTTCAGACCTAGGTTTTTTAGATTTTCGCTGGTGTTTATTTCCTGGAGTTTATTATTTGAGAAGTTAACTTTAGTATTTCATGGTTTGACGTGCCTGAAATCATGAATTAGAATAGTTAATTAGCTGTTTGGGTTTTCAGACCTAGTTTTTTAGATTTTCGTGGGTGCTAGGTTCCTAGGGTTTATTATTTGAGAAGTTAACTTTAGTATTTCGTCATTTGACGTGCCTGAAATCATGAATTAGAATAGTTAATTAGCTGTTTGGGTTTTCAGACCTAGTTTTTTAGATTTTTGTGGGTGTTAGGTTCCTGGGATTTCTTATTTGAGAAGTTAACTTTAGTATTTCATAGTTTGACTTGCCTGAAATCATGAATTAGAATATTTCATTGGCTGTTTGGGGATTTTCAGACCTAGGTTTTTTAGATTTTCGTGTGTGTTTGACTCCTGGGGTTTATTATTTGAGAAGTTAACTTTAGTATTTTGTGGTTTTACGTGCCTGAAATCATGAATTAGAATAGTTAATTAGCTGTTTTAGTTTTCAGACCTAGTTTTTTAGATTTTCGTGGGCGTTAGGTTCCTGGGATTTATTATTTGAGAAGTTAACTTTAGTATTTCGTATTTGACGTGCCTGAAATCATGAATTAGAATATTTAATTGGCTGTTTGGGGATTTTCAGACCTAGGTTTTTTAGGTTTTCGTG
>JAQQPU010022414.1:0-14002 GCA_029168905.1 Artemia sp. Kazakhstan ARC1039
GGGACATTGAATGTTTATTGCCTACTAAATTTGCATGTTCTTTCCACGAAAGATTCTCATCAACTACAAATCCAAGATATCTACTCGTTTTTACTCTATTTATAATATTACTAGCTGCTTTTGATTTTAGATCAGTTTGAATGGGTGAAATTCTAGAAAATAATTCATAATTTTTCTTAATGTAATTCAGTGTTAAATAGTTCGAATCAGCCCGTGAGACGAATTCAGATAAATAATATTTTAGGGATGTTATTTTTGTTTAGTTATTTATTTGTCATTTAGGTAGTGAATTTGTAGTAAATTAAAGGATAAACAACATTGAATTAGTAAACGTTTAAACATAATATTCTAAACTAAACTTAAATCTAAATTAAGATTAAATAAAATAATATTTGATCATTAAATACTTAATATTAAAATTAAAAATTAAATACTTAAATATTTAATATCATTAAATAGTAGTTAAATTCCTGCCCTAGCCAAGCATATTTTTTTGTCCTTTCCTGGCAGGAATGTTATGTAATTTGTGTATTTGGTTTTTAAATAAAGATAAGTAAAACTGAACTGAAAATGAAACAAAAATCAAAAACATTTCAATAGGCTTAGTAAGATACCCTTAAACTAAATATTTGGTAAATTATTAAATTAATAAAATTTTGATTTCAATAAATAATGGAATGTTGCCTTAAAAATAGTTTTCGTTTTATTTGTAAAAAACAGTAAAATACCTCCAAAAAGTCAACTTGATGGAATATCTGGTTTTTCTATTTATATTAAATTTCTCAAACATATCTGTATTCAAAATTATTTTTTTAATTGTTTTTCTTAACATAAATTTATAATTACTTTAGAAAAATTATTTTTATTTCTAATTTCTTTATTATTAAAATTTCTTGGGTGGTATACATACCAGAACATTAATGAAATTGATTTTTCTAATAACTGCCGCTTTTTGTTACATTATATCAGTATTACAATATCAATTACCTTTATGGAGCGGTATCTCATGTGTAAACATAGAAGCTATCCTATACAATGATTCGGGTTCTTTAACGTCTATTTTAGTATTGTTTTTCGCCATAAAAGTTGTCAGACTTAGGTTTGCAATACACCTACTTTTGATAGATGGGGATTTTAGCCTCTTTTTCGTGTCTTCATACTAAAAAAAATTGACACGCTTATAGAATAATCTAGATGTCATAGAATTGCCACAATAAAATTTAAAATTAATTGCAGCTCAACAACACGAGATATAGTATTGCAAAGCGTGTTTGTAGATTGTTCTTCTTCTAGGATGATCAGCTTGTGCGGACGCAGGGGCAGATATAGGATTGTCTTTAGCGGGGGGCACATATTAGGTTGCTTCGATAAACTTGTGAACAAAGAAATACCAGCAATTTAAAAGGCCATTTTAGTTTTTTCAAGTTCCTGCAATTTAAAAGGCCATTTAGACTTTGGCCATTTTAGTTCTGTTTGAAGTTCTCTGTCACAACTACGTTGTTCGATAAAACTAAGGGTTTTATTTCTCGCCTCAAAATATTTTTGGATTTCCACATTAGCCGATCTAGCCGAAAATTCATACTCTTCCTTTGTTAACACCATATTTTATAGAAATCACCTGTTGAACTAGATCACTTCTCACTGAAGTAAAACTAAAAACTGGCTATTATTCCAAACCGAGTGATCCAATCCATTTATGTGACTTATCTTCAGGGTTGCCACCCCTAGTGATTTATCACTATTTGTAGTGATTTTTTGTGTCCCCTAGTGAAAATAGGACTTAGTGCTTCTTGTAATAGGATTTGTAGTGCAGATTATAGATTAAATCGATAGACAAGGGCGACAAGTCTCGTCGTTTTTTATCTATCCTTCAAACGTTCTGATGAAGACTTGATAATCCTCCAGCGATAAGACTCATCATTTCCGTATTTGTCCTTCACATGCTCTGATGATGAATTTGATACTTTTCTGATGATACTCCTCATCAGTGTTATATTGTTTTAAAACTCGACATTTATTCAGAGCTGCTGCTTTTTTGTCCTGCTTAGATCTGTTTTTGCCACTCAATTTGAGAGCGTCCTTGTTTTTTTCATAGTGCACTTTCCTTTTGCCAGCTACTTGTTTGGCTCGACTTTCGTATCTTTCCTTGACTTTGAGTTTCTTCCTTCCATCTTGTGAAACCATTGCAATTGATATTTAATATCCCATTAACCTAGAGCTGTCTTCTTTCTAAAAATATTTGTCACCTACAAAGCCTAAAAAATCCCTAAGAAAATGCAAATATGAAAATGATTAGTATGATTATCCAAACCTAGGGCAAAAGACCGTCAATATTACTTTAGATACAGCCCCTGAAAAAAGAAATGAAACAGAATTAGTATTAGCAGAATAAGATAAAACGAAGAGAAAAGTTTGACTATGAATAAGAAATCAAAATTACTCCCAAAAGAAAACATAAGAAGACCAAAATCACAAAAGTATCCAAAGAACATGAAATCTTTAACAGCATACTTGCCAAAGACAAAATTTCAAACAAGAACAAAAGAATTTTTGTCTTATTATTTATAAAGAATTTAATATCTTATTATTAGGACAAGATAAAACAAAGAAAAACGTTTGTATATATGAATAAGAAATAAAAATTCTCGAAAAAGGAAACATAATTAGATCAAAATAAAAAAAGCTCCAAAGAACGTAAAATCTTTTAACAGCATACTTGCCAAAGACAAAATATCAAACAAGAATAAAAGAAAATTGAAACTCTTTTCTTATAGTTATTTTGTGTACTGAATACAAAGATTATACTGATTATCTGTTGCAGTTAAACATTTTGTGTCATTAAATCTAGTTGAGTTGTCTGTTTACTCAAAAGTGTGCTGATAATGCAAACATGGTGCTACTCAGTTTTGATTTAAAGGAAATATTTAATCTTGTAAGAAGCAAAATAACTGGATTTTTGGCTTATAACATCCCAGATACTCGTTTTGGTACTGGAGGGGTACTGGTTTAGTGTTCTAGGAATGCAGTTATAAAACATAAAACAGGATTACCAATTCCCTTTTGCATAAAAATGCTTCATAAGTTTGAAAAAATAAGTGATTTATCTTAATAAAAATAGTGGGTTGTCTTGCTCTAAGTAAATTAAAATTACAAAGTAAGCATTTGTGTTTCAACCAAAAGAAGCATGTTAAGGCATAAATAATCTATTAAGAATTAGGCTAATAAAGTACTGGCTAGAAAAGATCGTGAGCATAATGTCACATTCCAAAAATATCACTGGTTAGCTTAATCTATTACAGGCTCATTGAACTTGAAAACTTTCAATGAGAAGAGCAACCTGGATAAAAAATTTGAAATTACAAACCAATTTCAATATACATCCCCACACTAAACACTGAGAAACCTTACACATGAAAGCTGTATACGACAAAAAGCTGCAATGTAAGCTGACAATTAAAAAAGTATCACATACCATTTCTAAACATTGCTGCATAAAGTAAGTCAAGACATCTTTATTGAAGGTTAAATCATATTTGGAGGGGCTTGTAAATCCATCCCTAAGAGAGCTGCCACTTTACTAAAATCTATCATAAAAATTTTTTCATTCATCAGATTCAATCCTTGAGTCATACCCCTTTATGCTTATGCTGATGTTACTCTGTAACATCATGTTTCTTACTTTTGTAACATTGTTGGACATATGATTAGGACTGTTAGGTCTAATCAAAGTGCAAAATATTTTCTGGATTGACTTCAAAACAGAGACGGTGAAATAGAAACGTCAATTTTTTCAGTCCAGTCAAAAGTGAGAGGATCTCGACAATATTTTCATGTGTTGGCGGGAAAAGTTAAGTCTATGATCGAGCAAGAAGGGCCACCAACGTTATTTATTACAGCTTATTGTGCAGAATAGTATTCTTCAGAATTTATAAGACACTTACGTGACATCAACAGCCACGTGGTTGGCGTTGATAAAATGAGACCAGCTAAATTAACAGCAATGGACCCTGTATCTGTGGCTACACATTTTTACAAAAAATGGAGGGCCATATTCAACGACCTTATCGGTGCAAAGTTGAATCCTGTCTTTGGTAAAACAAAGGATTACTTTTGCCGAATTGAATGCCGAACGAGAGGTGCACCACATGTGCATTGCTTTCTCAGGGTAGATGATGCACCAGTAATTGGAAAATCATCACTGGATGAAGTTACAAGGTACAATGATAGTATTATCACATGCCCATTTCCTGACAAACTATTGAGTCCAGTCCTGCACAAACTTGTTTTCGATCAGCAGATGCACCGCTGCAACAAGTACTGCCAACGGAAATTCAAAAGAAATTCAGGCAAATGGATTAGTTATTGCAGATTCGACTTTCCTCGCCCTTCTAAAACACAAACTGAAGTGCATGATGTGATTGATTGTTTGGCTCATGGGACAAACCGCAAAAACCAAGAAAGAGAATATATGACATTGCTTGTACAGATAAGATGAGGTACATCAATGAATACAATCCCTCATTGTTATTGGCCAATTTGTCAAATGTTGATGTTTAATATATTGGTCATACCGGCTCCAAGTTGCCATACTATATAACAGACTACATGACGAAAGGTGAGAAGTCAGAAATTGATGAAACGTGGGAAGAAGTGAATAATGCAGACAAAGGTCTGGGCCCATGGACAATGTCATTTCTATTAAACTCAGTTAAAACGCGTCAAATTGGAGCAGTAGAGGTGGCAGATAGGCTTCTTGGCACAAAAATTGTACAGTTTTTCGAGACAATTTAGATGATTGGATTTGTCCAAGGTTACAGAACTAGAAAGGACATTTAAAGCATTCAAGGAATTGGAAGTAATTGCGAGTAAGGATCCCCAAAATTCGGATCTGTATGTCGCCCACTAGGTAGCTGATGTTTATCCAAATAGGCCAGAGCATATGGAACACATTAGTCTATATGAGCTGTTGTCTTGGCATGAACGTGAACGACGGGGCAATGATGAAAAAATTATACTGAAAACAGGTTCATTTTTTTACCATGACGCACTCACAAACCATATATCATGCAGCACAAAAAAGTCAAACCTATTGAATCCGACGAAAAGAACGAACAATGCTACGGTATGCTGTTGAAATTGTTCAAGCCATGCAGAAATGAACGTAATATTCCTGTTCGTGACTTCAACAACTTTGAGACATAATGCATTGAAAGTGAAAAATATCCAGCCATGGTAGCCTGTCACGAGAAGCTGGTAAATAAAACCACATGCGATGCTGAATTTGAGATAAGAGTACGCCAGCGATCAATGGAAATTCTGGCTAATGAAATGAATGACTCAACTGATGGGCAGCAGGAGATTGATGTTCCAAATAACGCTTTACAAGGAGAGATTATTGATAGAACGGCTGATGACATGGAAGATGTAGTCAATGCAAATAGACTGCTACTAGAGTCGATCACAATTGAAGAGTTGTCAAAAGACTTTAATTCCCTTAATTTAGATCAGAAGAGCATTGTTGACAGAATTTTAGGCAACCTAAAATATGGCAGCAATGACAAACCCATCAGACTGATATTTTCTGGCTTTGTGGGAACTGGGAAGTCACGAGTAATTAGTGTACTTTGAGGGTTCCTTTTTCAGGAGTTTGCGAGGGAGGATTGTCCAGCTGTTGTTATGGCCCCAACTGAACTTGCTGCTGATAGTATAAAAGGTGTTACCATTGATCTATGTTTAAGTCTGCCAGTTGACCAGCAGACAACTTTAAAGTATGCATCGTTATCCACCGAACTATTGCTCTTGTTACGAAAAACAAGATATTTTCTGCGGGAGGGGGGCATTTTCAGCGGGAGGGGGGCATTTTCAGCGGGTCGGTTTTTCTTTTTTGGGGGGAGGGGGTTTTCCTCGGGGGTGAGGGTAATTTTAGGATAAGAAATGTTATTAGAATTGGCTAGCTGCTAGCCAACCCTTAGATGTTTGTTGGTCTCGATATTCGAAAACTGCTGTGCCGATTTTAAGGTTAATCTCCCTAAATCCATTGCAATGTTAATTTTCCTATGACATCTTCCTCTCTGACCCGATATGTCAGCAAAATAAATTTATCAAAATAAAATAAACATTTTTATTTGCTGATTAAAAGGGCTCTCCAATGGTCTGGTCTAAATGCCCTGTAAGTTTATATTTATTATCAGTATATGGAAAAGAATTGAAGTGAAAATTTGAAAGTTTTTTGGAATGCGAAATCTCATCCCTTAAATAAACTACTAAATTTCACTACTGAATTTTCCAGTAATAATTTTTTTTTTTTAGTTCAGAGCAGAGTTAGAAGGTCTTTGGCTTGTTCTATAGTGAAAAGACCCTTTGTCAAGCCTTAAGTAAGCGCAAAATATGGCTTCAGTCCTTGTTTTCTCTCAAATAATCTTAACTGGGAGATTAATACATAATTAAGAAAGTAAAAAATTGGTAGTTCAGTGTTTAATTTTAATCTGAATAGTGTACAAAGAATAATCCATTTAAAATAAAGAACCGTTCCGCTTTATTGTGATTTTAGTTTTCCTTTCTGGTAACGGGGAATGCTGACCCAGTTTACTCAGGTCGATGGATTCTCGAATAGGATCTTTTATGGGCTTTTTTTAGGTATAGGTTTTTTAGAGTAGTTTTCAATTCTTTTTTCGCACAGTTTAATGGTTTTTTTTTTATTATATTTCGGTTCTATAAAGGGAAAAAAAGTTTTCAAAAGCTTTTTCTGAGTTTTTTCATCTTTAATTTTTTTTTTAAGTCCATGTTTTCAAAGTCTTCACAAGACAAGAAAAATTTGTCTTAAAATAATATTAATAGAAATAGTAAATTTTATTTATGAAAGAAAGCTATAGAAATAACAAATAGAATTTAATCGAGTTAATAACAAAAACTTTTTGCACAAATTAAGTTTTTCAAAAAAAGGTAAAGAACTCCATTAAATCAAAAATGAACAAAAATATAATCAAATAATCTACCGGGCATACAAGAAAATTTTTCTTAGATAAGATTAATAATTGACAATTTATCTTAATTTGCACGCAAATTGGCCGGAAAAGTAAGCCAATTCGCAAAAAAAAATATTGTTGATAGGAACAAATTGACGGCAGAAAAACAACTGAATTTAAACATGAGAATTTAAGGCTATAACAAAATGAACAGTTATTAAAAACAAATTTAACAACTATTTTAAAAACTTTGTAGCATTTCTTCCATTTGCGTCACATTGTTAGATGGTTTTGTCGGCTTCAATAATTTCTCCTTTATAATCATCATTTCATCTGTAGTGAGACTATTGGGGATAGATGGATCTCTTAACATTTCAATCACCTGAGAAAAAAATTGAAAATGTATTAAGGCAATAGCCATATAAATATATTTAATAGCTTTTGCAATTGAGAAAACTGAGATTAGGATTTATAATTTTAAAACTGAAGACTTAATACGTTTCTACGTTTCTTTCAATGTTTCTACATTTTCGGTTGATTTTAAGGTTTTTGGTTGAAATGAGCTGCTCCGTCTCTAATACAAATTTGTATTTAAAATAAATAACAGAGTCTGTATCATACACATTTTACTTTTTAGCACTAAACATATTTAATAACATTGAAGAATTGAGAAAACTGAGATCGGGATGATTTCAACGTTTTTGATTGAAATGAGCTGCCCTGTTTGTATTAAAAATTAGTATTTAAAACAAATAACAGAGTCAGAAAACACAAAAAATATAAATATGACAAACAGGTCTATGGCCAGTAAATGAAAACAAAGCAAAAAACAAAAACGAATATTACGTCCGTATCTAACAAGGAGTCTTCAGCGTAGAGAAACAAATAAATTAAAACTAAAAATTATACATAAAACTAAAATAGACTTACCTAAAAATGTAATATACAATTACTTAATACTTACAATTTGAAGCAACTTTCGTGAAACCACCTCGCAAAAGTAACTTGATTAAACATTTTAAAATAACAAATGAACAAGGAATAAGCTGTCGTGACATAACTTTATGCAATGCTTTTGATGCTGCTACCAAAAGCTTTGCATAAGTTTGAACTAACCCCTGGGACACTTTGCAATACTTTATTTTTATTAACATGGGTTCATCTTTTTAAAACAGCATCATAAACAGGATCAATATAAATATTCCCATTATCTCTATTAATTGATAAACCTGCAAAAACATTTTTGTTTTTATTTATAATGCTTCAAGAGCCCATTGCGTGAAACCTTTATCATTTGAAATGGCTGTTCGAACTGCACAAAATTGTCCGAATTAAAAAATATATGTTCTGCTAAGGCTTAAGTACAATTTTGTGGAGTTTTTGAAATCTATTGAATTCCGGTGCTCAATAAATCGTTCCACAAATCGCTGGTGTGTTCGACCGATGTAAAATTTCCCGTAAGAGCAAGTATAAACTCCACTTGACAAAATATCACGTGTCATATCTTCCAGTATTTAGAAAGTTACTCAATGGTGTGATCGGTTCAAAACAAGTTGAAATATTATGTTTCAGTAATGTTCGTTTGATTTTCTCCCCAAGAATTGGTATCTAAGCTATTTCTAGCGTTTGAGATTACTTTAGGAAACAAAACTAAATAAGAAAAATTTTAACATAATTTTTTTTTAATAGATGTACATTTCCTTTGGCGTGATCTTGAATGTTATTAGAATTTAAGTTTTTAATGATTACTTAATTTTATTTCATAAGTAATTTTAATTTCTTTTTATCATAAATAATAACTTACCCAATTCTCTTTTTTACTGCTGTTCTCAACATCGGGAAGATGTTTAAACCTCTCTGGATTTTAGACTTAGACTTGAGAAATTTAATTGCAATCCAATCTTCGAAATTGTGGGTTCCCTTTTAAAAAAAAAACAGCTATGATATATAAATATATATATGATATATGATATATAATGATGATTTATTTATAACCCACGTAAAATGGAAAAATACTGGAGTAATAAAGAAAAGAAAGAAAGAAAAATTTCTTCTTTAATATCGTTTCCCTAACAAAACCCTGAAAATGATTTGAATGATTTGAAAAAAAAAAACGGCAGAGGACTCCAAGGGACCTTGAATGATTATTGCCAACTAAATTTGCATGTTCTTTCCACGAAAGATTCTCATCAACTACAAATCCAAGATATCTACTAGTTTTTATTCTATTTATAATATTACTAGCTACTTTTGATTTTAGATCAGTTTGAATGGACGAAATTTAGAAAATACTTCATAATTTTTCTTACTGTAATTCAGTGTTAAATAGTTCGAATCAGCCTCTGAGACGAATTCAGACAAATAATATTTTAGGGATATTATTTTTGTTGAGTTATTTATTTGTCATTTCTGTAGTGAATTTCTGGTGAATAAAAGGATAAACAACATTTAATTAGTAAACGATTAAACACAATATTCTAAAATAAACTTAAATCTAAATTAAGCTTAAGTAAAATAATATTTGATCATTAAATACTTAATATTAAAATTAAAAATTAAATATTTATATATTTAATATCGTTAAATAGTAGTTCAAGTTCTGCCCTAGCCAAGCATATTTTTTGTGCTTTCTTGGCAGGAATGTTATGTCAGTTATGTATTTTGTTTTTAATAGGCTTTTAATAGGCTTTGTAAGATACCTTTAAACTAAATATTTTGTAAATTAATAAATGAATAAAATTTTGATTTTAATAAATAATGGAATGTTGCCTTAAAATAATAATATTCGTTTTATGTGTAAAAAACGGTAAAATACCTCCAAAAAGTCAACTTGATCGAATATCTGGTTTTTTCATTTATATTAAATTTCTCAAAACTTTCTTTATTAAAATTATTTCTTTATAATTATTTTCCTTTACATATATTTATAATTACTTTATAAAAATTTTATTTTTTTCTAATTTTTTTATTATTAAAAGTTTCTTGGGTGGTATACATACCAGTAACATTGATGAAATTGATTTTTCAAATAACTGCCGCATTTTGTCACATATATCAGTATTACAATATCAATTACCTTTATGAAGCGGTATCTTATATATAAACATAGAAGCTATCCTATACAATGATTTGGGTCCTTTAACTTCTATTTTGGTATTGTTTTTCGCCATAAAAGTTGTAAGACTTAGGTGTGCAATACACCTACTTTTGATAAATGGGGATTTTAGCCTCTTCTTCATGGCTTCATACTAAAAAAAAGACACGTTTATGGAATAATCTAGATTTCATAGAATTGCCACAATTAAATTTTAAATTAATTGCAGCTCAACAACACGAGATATAATATTGTTTTTCTGCTAGGATGATCAGCTTGTGTGGACGCACGGGCGGATCCTGGATTTTGTTTAGCAGGGGCCCATATTAGGCTGCTTCAATAAACTTGTGAATAAAGGAATACCAGCAATTTAAAAGGAACCTAGACAATTATGCGTCATAGGTAGGCAGTGGAAATGGTCGTAAATTTAATCTAAAATCTAATGAGGGTTAAAGTTCAAATAAGTTTGCTAAAATGCAAATGGTATAATAATATTCATAAAAAAATAGTAAGTTCTAAAAACTAATTCGCAATGAAAGAATAAAAAGCTTTTCACCATCTATACAAAAATATGATATTTAATATTTTCTGCATAATTTTTCGCCTTTGCACTTCTGACCACTATAGCGAGTGAGTTAAGCTTTGTATTATAAAAAAAATTGTCTTGAGCCGTCTTTTGGGGTCATGCATTCTTTGTGACATAGGTTACATAGATCCTGCTGGTTTTGTGTTGTCCTCACAGACAAGAATCTGTTACCAACTTCTACAGCTTTATTATTACCATAGTAAAAAAAACATGGCTTTTCCTTCCTCGTTTTTGTAATTGTTGTGTAAAGGTCACCAATGTTACCACATCTCAAGCAGTGATTGACACCAAAGATGTTACGCACTGGTTCGAGATGATGCAATTCATTATCAACAAAATGTTCCCTGACATTTCCTATTGCAATGGTAAATTCTTCAACATCAGGGACATAATCTATTTTCGATAGATACTCCAAAAACTTTGAAGACAGCATTGGGATGCTTGCATGTAGTTTTTCTAGTGAATTTGAAGCTATGTTAATGACAGCGTTAGCTTTTTCTAGCAGTATTTTAATTTCAATGGTGGAATGCTTTCTATTATGTTTTTCGTACATATCAAAGATAGTATTTAACTTTTCTAAATCCGATTTCATGTTTGCTACCGTCTTGGACCTATATGCCCATCTTATTCTTTATTTTCTTGGAAATAAACTGGACCGCCTGTTTTTAACCTGAGTCGAATTGTGCTTAGACTGGCTTACGAAGTAAGATATATCTAAAGACTTGGCGCTGGTTTGTACTTGGCTCTGACTTTTCTCTATCTTTTTTTAAGGATAACTTCTCACTTTCTTTTGCGTAGATCGTATTGCATTTTCAGGGAGATTTGAGTGAAAGAAGAATGTTTCGTCATGTTTTATGGTCAACCTGCGGCTTCTACAGAAACTATTGTAGAATTTGATTACTATGTTTGATGTTTTTTCCATCTGTTCCTTACAAGAAGAACCAATCCCTTTGTATCTTTTCAATACTAACCAGAGTATGGAAATGAGATTATTACAACAAAGATTCTATTTCTTCGGCTTTAAAGCAAGATTCTAAGTCTGAAGATTTTACTTCAGCCCTTTCAGAAAATATTTTCCATTTTCCAGACCATTTTATTTTGTTCGAGAATGTCTCTTTGATTTCTAGGGATCGGGGTTTAAAGCAAAATTTTTGTGAAACTCTTGAAATAAAAAAAATCTTATTTAAGAATATTGCTTTGAATCGGGATACAGGTGAATTTGGGCTGAACTCTATCTATGATAATTTATTAAAATCTAACAGAGTAAAGTTCAATTCACCTTGTGTAGTTGATCTCTGTCCCAATGTTATACTATTGAACGCTAATGAACCGAATCCAAGAAGGTCAAGGAGGCTAGCTTCTGCCTGCTTTGAAAAGACTTAAATAATTAAACAATATGTAGTTTTATTGGATTTCGTATATAAACTTTTGTTTTAAATTGTTTATGCTTAGTTTTACTACTGAGGACGGTCACTGTATATGTGACTTAAATATCTGGTATTTTTGTGAATTTCTATACACTGTCTATTAAAAAGGATTTTATCCCTATTTTGAACTTTTATTTTAACTTTAGAAACAGCACCTGAAAAAAGAAATAAAAGAGAATTAGTATTAGCAGAATAAGATAAAACAAAGAAAAAAGTTTGACTATGAATAAGAAATCGAAATTACCCCCAAAAGAAAACATAAGAAGACCAAAATCACAAAAATATCCAAAGAACATGAAATCTTTAACAGCATACTTGCCAAAGACAAAATTTCAAACAAGAACAAAAGAATTTTTGTCTTATTATTTATAAAGAATTGAATATCTTATTATTTGGACAAGATAAAACAAAGAAAAACGTTTGATTATATGAATAAGAAATAAAAATTCCCCAAAAAGGAATATGAATAAGAAATAAAAATTCCCCAAAAAGGAAACATAATTAGACCAAAATAAAAAAAAAGCTCCAAAGAACATAAAATCTTTTAACAGTATACTTGCCAAAGACAAAATATCAAACAAGAATAAAAGAAAATTGAAACTCTTGTTTTATAGTTATTTTTTGTACTGAATACAAAGATTATACTGATTATCTTTTGCAGTTAAACATTTTGTGTCATTAAATCTAGTTGAGTTGTCCGTTTACTGAAAAGTGTGCTGATAATGCATACATGGGGCTACTCAATTGTGATTTAAAGGAAATATTTAATCTTGTAAGAAGCAAAATAACTGGATGTTTGGCTTATAATATCCCAGATACTGGTTTAGGTACTGGAGGTTACTGGTTTAGTGTTCTAGGAATACAGTTATAAAACAGGATGACCATTTCCTTTTTGCATGAAAATGCTTCATAAGTTTGAAAAAGTAAGTGATTTATCAAGAATTTAAATATTTAATATCATTAAATATTAGTTAAAGTCCAAACATACAAGATGTATGCTTTGTATGCGTACATTTTAAAATAAAGATAAATGAAACTGAACTGAAAATCAAACAAAAAATCAAAAACATTTTAATAGGCTTTGTAAGATACCCTTATACTTTTTTTTTTATAAATTACTAAATTAATAAAATTTTGATTTTAATAAGTAATGGCATCTTGCCTTAAAAATAATTTTCGTTTTATATGTAAAAACAACGGTAAAATACCTCCAAAAAGTCAACTTGATGGAATATCTGGTTTTTCCATTTACATTAAATTTCTCAAAAATTATTTTTTTAAAATTATCTTTATAATTATTTTTCTTTACATTAATTCATAATTACTTTATAAAAATTATTTTTATTTCTAATTTCTTTATTATTAAAAGCTTCTTGGATGGTATACATACCAGTAACATTGATGAAATTGATTTTTCAAATAAAGAATCGCTTCTTATTTTCAAACAAAGAAGTCATAGAATTGCCACAATTAAATTTAAAATTAATTTCAGCTCAACAACACGAGATATAGTATTGCAAAGGATACAGGATTTTCTTTTGTGGGGGGCACATATTTGGTTTCTTCGATAAGCATGCAATCAAAGAAATACTAGCAATTTAAAAGGAACCTCGACAATTATGCGGCGTAGGTAGGTAGAGGAAATTGTCGTAAATTGAATCTAAAATTTAATGAGGGTTAAAGTTCTAATAAATTTGCTAAAATTAAATTGGTATAATAATATTCATAAAAAAATAGTAAGTTCTAAAAACTAACTCGCAATGAAAACATAAAAAGCTGTTCACCATCTATAAAAAAAATGATATTTAATATTTTCTGTATAATTTTTCGCCTTTGCACTTCTGACCACTATAGCGAGTGAGTTAAGCTTTGTATTATAAAAAAAATGGTCTTGAACCGTCTTTTGGGGTCTTGCATTCTTTGTGACATA
>JAQQPU010022415.1:0-14000 GCA_029168905.1 Artemia sp. Kazakhstan ARC1039
ATTCATAGGGTACTGAACTCAATACTATACACGTATGAAGGTGAATTTTTCACTAGGAAGTCATTCAGGTGAGGGTTGTCTACGTTAATGTTGAGAAATTTATTTTAAGTATAGCCACGACATTGAAAAACGAAATATAATAGAGCTCGAAATCCACAGCTTTTAGTCGTTGAATCCTGCACTCTCTTCTGGTTTTCAATAATAGTTTCCCACTGCTTTCAATAACTTGTTGATGTGCAGAGTGTAGAATGCTTTTGGTGAGTCAAGAGGATCAATAAATTCTATACTCTTCGTAGTTTGAAAGACGCATAGCCAATTACCCTTCTTTACTTTCGATGGGCTGTTATTAACAATGATAAGGTTATTGTTAACACTTTGATTTCTTTTTAAGGAAATCCGAGGGTATACAGTAGGAATCATATTTATACATGAACGGATCCACATTGAATACGCTGATTATTTGATTTGTGTTCATTGTGGACCTGCCTTCGGGAGTGATTTCCCAGTATTTTTCAAATTGATTTAATGAAATTAATACAATACTCTCAGCTAATGGCTCGGCAAAGATTCACTCTAAACGTACACTCCCCGTTCGTATCATATCTTGAGTGCCAGGCAAGTTCAATACAATGATACCATGAGTTTTGCAAACATGAATTGGTTATACCATTTTAAAATAGTTGTGAATCTTGATCTAGGGACTGTATTGTCAACTCATACGGTGGTGTCCTACATAATTTACCACAGAATAAATTATAGAGTGGGATTCAATTTACTTTACACACAAAAGAAGAAAGTCCAAACATTCAAATTTGTGTGGGGAATTTGTCCACGATCCTATAGCACTAGCACTTTTTTTTTACAAATTCCAATGCCAGTTTTGAAGGAATGTCACCATTTATAAATGAAGAGTCGATAAAGGAGCGTGACCCAATGGTAATATGTAGCTGATTGGTGATTGTATGAGGAATAAGTAGTTTGAAATTCTTTCCACTAGCTCTCAGTTTTTCCACTACCAAAGCAACATAACCTGTAGCTTTCGTGCATCAAGTATTGCTGAGGTTAGAAAGACTGTTACATCGGGCACTCTAGCAAGTAACTTTCAGAAAATGAAATTGTATGAGGCAAGCGTTAATTTTATGTCCACGTTAATATTCGGTAGTAGCCATTCGGTATATTAAATATCTTATAATTTAGTTTCCCAACTAAATGTAATTCACTAGTTGTTACCTCTCTAAGTGTGTTTGTAGTGTCAGAGTATGTCTTATATTCATATTCATTGGTTGTACCCTTCAATTCATTATATGACTTTGGTGTCATTAACATGAACTGCATGTAGCTCATATAATTATAGAGATTGCTGCTAGTATTCACCAATGTTCCATTTATGTAAACACTGTTTTGTCAAAATAAATTATGTAATACACAATTTTCATAGAATATTCCTTCAGTAGGAATTGGCATTTCATTGTCCTATTTCTTGACTACCATATGTAAATCTATAAATCTGGAAGACAAATACAGGAAATAATTTTCATTGTAGTAAATTTGAAAATGAATGTTTTCAGAGATCGGTTGTTGCGGGTAGAATTGATCATAGTAATCATGCTTCACGCTCACATCAACATTTTCTGCATTGAAAAAATTTTAAAGACGAAGTGTTTGATGGATGGGATTTCTTGTGTGGCAGATATGCCATTTCAGTCTAGGAAAAGAAATATTTTTTTGATCTAACAATATTCTTCCTTGATTTCCTTGGTTTCTTCTTCTTCATTGACAAGAGTGATGTCTTTCGTTTCTGACCTGAGTAAAGACTGATGAGTGATTCAGTGTTTCTCGACCTTTTTAAACTTTTTTCACTTTTTCAAGATGTCAATCGCTTGCCAAGGGATCGTGCACGGGACCTGAGATTTTTAAAAAAAAATTTTTTTAATCCTTAGCTGAGCCCCAATCGTGTAGTGTAGAGGATGCAAAATTCGCGGCAGCCAGTACAATATATTTTATAGCCAAGGGTAGTGTATCGGGTATACAGTTTTCAAATAGTTGTGAATCTTCATCTACGAACTGCATTGTCAACTCATACGGTGTCCTATAGAATTTATCACAGGATAAATTGTAGAGTGGGATTTAATTTACTTTACACACAAGAGAGGAAAGTCCAACATTTTAAATTTGCATGGGGAATTTTCCCACGATCCTATAGCACTATTACTTTTTACAAATGCCAATGCCAGTTTTGAAGGAATTTCACCGTTGATAAATGAAGATCCTATGAAGGAGCGTGACCCAATGGTAATATGTAGCAGATTGGTGATTTTATGAAGAACAAGTAGTTTGATATTATTTCCACTAGATCTCAGTTTTTCACTACCAAAGCAACATAACCTGTAGCTTTTGTGCATGAAGTATTACCGAGGTGAGAGGGACGGTTACATCGGGCGCTGTAGCAAGTACCTTTCGGACAATGAAATTGGATAAGGCAAGCGTTAATTTTATGTCCACGTTAATATTCGGTAGTAGCCATTCGCGTATATTAAATATCTTATGATTTGTTTTCCCACCTAAATGTAATTCACTAGTTGTTACCTCTCTAAGTGTGTTTGTAGTGTCAGTGCATGTCTTATATTCATATTCATTTGGCTGAACACTTCAATTCATTATATGACTTTGGTGTCATTAACATGAACTGCATGTAACTCGTAAAATTTGAGAGATTGTTGCTAGTGTGTGGTAGATATGCCATTTCAGTCTAGGAAAAAAAATATTCCTTTTTGATCTAACAATTTTCTTCCTTGGTTTCCTTGGTTTCTTCTTCTTCATTGACAAGAGTAATGTCTTTTGTTTCTGACCTGAGTAGAGACTGATGAGTGATTCAGTGTTTCTCGACCGTTTTAAACTTTTTTAACTTTGTCGAGATTTCAATCGCTCGCTAAGGGATCGTGCACCGGACCTGAGATTTATCGAAAGATTTTTTTTTAATCCTTACCTGAGCCCCAATCGTGTAGTGTAGAGGATGCAAAATCCGCGGCAGCCAGTACAATATATTTTATAGCCAAGGGTAGTGCAGAGCAAAACAACTTAGCAAACCAACTACCAGGACCATAGACCGACATTGATGAACGACCTTTAAAATAGTCCATTCCATGACCCATTTGTCTTGGATGAAGAGTAGCGGCATCGGACAATAGAATGTAGTTTTTTATTAGACATCTTGTTATTGAACGGGTCAAAAATGACCTGTAATTACAACCAGTCCTTTTGTTCTTGCAAAAGGATCACCTAATTCAGTTCTTAACCTTAACTGGCAGAGTTTCAAATAGGAAGTGCTTACAGGGATACAATGAAGATGCTTTATATTCTAATGACGAACGTGATGTTGACTAGTTTTTCGTTCAAGAACACGTAGGAGGGGAACGTTGCTATTGCCACTCTAGATGTTTCAACGAATGAGGCGTAAAGAAATATACAACTGTCCGAGCAGAAGCCACCGAGAATCTTTTCATCTTTGATGTCTCATAGACGATATATTACAGGTTTAGTATTAAGGATTATTAACACTTTAAAAATTTGAGTGGGCCATAAGTAATTCCAATTTTGAAAAATGATAGTAGTTCTATTAATTATAACCGCATCACTAACATTGAATTTTTTCTTCTTTTTCACAATTTTTTCACTGGAGCTTTGTTTAAGAAACGTTTCAAGTGTACCATGATCTCCTCGATGAACTTCCCAAGGGACAATGTTGGACAGAGTTGGTTGTAAATATACCTGGTTTTATCTAAATCTTGAATAAAAGCTTCAGTATTTTTCAATGCAAAATATCTTGAAATTAAAAATCGATTAGTTCTTATCAATCATTCGGCCAATGCAGCCTTCATAGGACTATAAAAATGATAGAGCATTGTATTATTTTTAACAATACGTTCTCTACGTGCGGATTAACAAATTCACAACCTCGATCCGCTTGAATTTTTCTATAGCAATCTTGGTCAAGAATACTTTCTATAGCTCTAGCAACTTCATCACCTTTCTTTGTCCGTAATGAAATAGCATATGCATAGCCACTAACGACACTGATTGCAAGTAGAATATATTTGTAGGGTGTATTGTGACGCCTTTGAATCTCATATAGCGTTAAAAGATCTGTTTGCATTATATGCAGTGGGAAAAATGCTTTAGTTTTTCGATAATGATGACCACGAACCTTGTGATTTTGATGCAGAGTGTAACTTCGTGCATTTTGCAGATACTTCAATATTTTCATAAATACGTTTCTAAACTTCAACCATTTTGAACACAAACACGTGGTGTAGGGTTCGCTACCCCGCTTCATAACATCTAGTGGTGATGAGGGTGAGGAGCTGATATCAATACGTCTTCGCTTTTGTCTCACCACCACTAGTGTCATCAAATCATCTTTTTACTTCTAGTATCAGCGCTATATATGCTAGTATTTTCCAAGATTTACTTAAAACCTTCTTCTTCTTCTTTTAATGTTAGACTGTTGCTAAGTTTCAATACACTTTTTAGAATTTGCTCATTGGTAATAATACTTTTTGGGAAGTTAAATTTAATTAAAAATTTTTATATATGACTGTCAAATGAATATTCTTTGCGATATATAACCATATCATATATTAATTCAAGTAGATTATAACTTTTCCCCTGAAGTATACTTCGTTTCCCTTTACTATCAATTTGAATGTGTTCACTTTCCGATAGACATGTCAAGGGTCTTTTAATTTGTTCAAGATATGAGTGTGGGAGTAGATCTCCAACACTTGACAAAACATTGGACAATATTGAATCTTCCTTCTTTGGTTGTGTTGATGTTGTTGTTGCAGAATCTTGAACAAGCGGTTCCTTTTTCTTAATGACACTTACATTGACCGGTCTCACCTGAGAGGGTTTGTGTTTTTCCACTCATCGAAGTGCATCTTGAGGCAAAAGTAGTTTTTTATCATCGGCAATACTCTCATCATTTATGAATTCACTGAGATTGTCCTCAATGTGTTCCATTGGTGAAAGGACGAGTTCTATTGGCGTCAAACTGAAGGGTTTAGCCATTTTTCTAGAGAAAACTGCTTACAAGTGCTGCAATTATTGGCAGTAAATGTGTATAAAAGTTACCACCCGCTTGGAGAAGATGTTTTCTTTTAAATTTTAAATATTTCCTTAGTTATAGCTTCTTGCTAGGGTACGTACAATGGAACGATGTTTATTTGTCTTTTGCTTAACTACTTCGAGCAATTGAACATTGCCCTCAGTTAAATTTAAACAAAGCTTCGATATGAAATTAATTTAATTATTATTATTTATTAATTTATTAAATACTACAATAAATACATAAATACACTTAAGCGCTAGAGGTCCCAAGAAGCATAGCTTGTAGAGGACCTCGTATCAATCAAAGAATCCACACAAAACAAATCAGGGAAGGAAAAAAATACAACAATATCTCAAAAATATAAACACAATGCGAGAAAAATCAACAAAAAAACAAAAAAACAACTGCTACACAATAACCTTTGACTTAATTTTATCCAAACTGAAAATGTCCTGTAATTTATTAAAATTCCAAACCATTAATAATATTATTAAACAACGGGGTTTGAATCTCATTCAACATAATAAGAGAGGAGAAAAGAAAAAAACTATATAAAGTAAAGCGGAAAAAATAGATAAAGCAAAATGAATAAAGAAATAAAGAAAAAAACGAAATTACTTCAAGCCTTAGAGAATATTTTTCTGCAAAGGCAAGAAGAGTTTTTGATAAGAAAAACAAGACTGGGAATAGAGTTCCAAAGAGCAATTGCTCTATAAATTGGCGACCTCTGAGCTGCTGAGGATAGCCTACCCTTTTAGGCAGCCAAATTTATATATTTTTTTTTTTATTCCAATATTCACGACGCCAGGTTCATCAGAGTATCTGATATGCCGCTATTCATTTACCTCTTTCAATGGCCTCGAGGTTTTAAATGTCTATTGAACCTTCTTTTGAAGGTGTCAACAGAGGGATTTGCAGGGATAATATCCCAAGGAAGATAGTTCCAGATATAAGTGCAACGCCGGATGAAACTGTTCCTTAAGTACTCGGTTTTCGGCATATCCTCCTTTAGATAATTGGACCGAGCTGTGTGCCTTCGTGTCTGCCTTGACGGCTGGACAAAGGGGGGTACAATTCGAGAGAGCTCGTCTGAGGGAGGTGAATTCATGTACTTGTAGAAAACAGCCATCGACGCTACATCAAACCTTTCATTTAGAGGCTGGAGCAATTCTTGTGTAGAGGCACAGCCCACCCTATTTGTCCTATTCTGGATCTTCTGAAGTGGTGCCAAACAGCGTTTTTGGAGCACCAGCAAATAGCGGGCATCCATATTCAGCTATGGGTCTGAAGCAAGACTTGTAGAGTGGGATGATCGAGCTTGATGGAAGAAGGTTTTTGCAGCGAAGAGTAACTCCCAGCTTTCTTGCCCAGGATGTTCTCACCCGATCAAGGTGGTTGTTCCAAGAGAGATCGGTGGAGAAATGAATCCCCAGTAGACGGAGCTCGTCGACTCTCTTTATAGCTTCATTTTTGAAGATGAAACTGGGGTGTTCACGTGGCACCTTTGATCGGGTAATTAGAAGCTCTTTTGTTTTCGATGCATTGAAGTTGATCATCCATGCATCAGACCACTTTTCAATTTTCAAAAGATCCATCTGTAGGGAAAGGGAGGCTTGTGTTGGGTCTTCGTGTTTAGGGACGGCTGAGTGTGTCGTGGTATCGTCGGCAAAATGATGCAGAGGGTTTGCGAGGTTGTCTCCCATGTCGTTTATGTAGATAAGGAAGAGCGTAGGTCCCAAGACACTGCCCTGGGGTAAGCAGGGGTACCCCAGTGGGGTACCCCTGCTTTCACTGGATATTCGCGGGAAATAAACCCGTCAAGAACAACCCGCAGTGAACGATCGGAAAGAAAGCTCTCAATCACTTTTAACAGACATCCACGAACAGCATACACATATAGTTTCTTTAGCAGGCCACGGTGCCATACTCTGTCAAAAGCTTTCGCAATGTCGAAGGATAGTAGCCTGATGTCGTATCATATTGCCAGTAGTTCTATCCACTCCTGATACTGGGCCATTAGGCAGTCTAATGTTGAGCATTTCCGGCGGAATCCATATTGGCGATCGCCTAGAAGGTTATTTGATTCCAGGTACTGATGAAGTGTTTTATTGGAAACGTTCTCGTAGACTTTGCCAACACAGGAGAGAAGGCTAATAGGCCTGTAGGAGCCCACGCTCGTTGGATCGCCTTCTGGCTTTAGAGTAGGTATAACATGGGCGGACTTCCATGTTCGTGGGAAGGTTCCGGAGAAAAAGCACAGCCGGAAAAGCAATGACAAGGGTCCAGCTAGTTCGGCACTGTAGGACTTGAGGACAACATTTGGTATGTTGTCAGGACCCGTGGCTTTGGCCACATCCAGATGTTGCAGAATGCGAAGGATCTTGGGAGCAGAAAAATTCACGCGTTCCAGGACAGTGTCGGTTCGGTCCGAGAATTTTGGCACTTCTCCACCGTCATCGTCTAGATTCAAGAATTCGGCAAAAGCCTTAGCAAGAGCTTCAGCCTTTTCCTGTGGATCTTGTACCACTGTCTCGTTACTCTGGAGAGAAGAAATTGTGGTCCCCTTGGACGACGGTAAAGCCTCCTTGACAATTTTCCACCAACTCTTTGCCCAAGCAAGTTGAAGCTTGGTGGCGAATTTCTCCTTATACTGAACCCGGGACTGCCGAATCGCTCGAACCGCATCTTTGCGCGCATTTATGAATGCAATTCTGTCCTCTTAGCTCTTCGAAAGTAGCCATCGCTTGTGTGCCTTTTGCTTTGCTCGGATTGTCTTCTTACACTGGGCGTTGAACCAAGGTTTGTCCTTACTGGACACCTGGATCCGCTTTGAAGGGATATGCTTTTCGACAGAGCCAACTATGGCCTGCTGGTACTTATCTGCAGCTTTCTCTGGGCCTTCCAGGAGGAAGGCTCTCCACTGCTGAGAAAAAAGAGTGTTTCTTAAACCGTCCCAATCACCTCTTTTGTATAGCCAGATTGTTCGTTCATGCTTTACTGGAGGCGGAATACGTAGGTTTCCACGTGCAACGACGGCAACGTGGTCACTGGTGAAAGCTTGAGCGTCTACCTTAAAGGAGTCAGGGTGATCTCTAAGGAATAGGTCAAGACGAGATGATCCGTTTGGGCCGTGATACGTGTCGAAATCGACAAGTTGTTCCAGCCCGTAAGAGAGAGATAGATCATACAAGTCCGACCCTTCCCTATCAGTATTTTTGCAGCGAAGCCACACGCTATGATGGACGTTGAAGTCCCCATGAAGGATAATGGCAGACTTAGCGTACTTACCCCGAATTTATTCAAGGGAGGTTTCAAGGTAGCTGGTAATCTGGTAAGTTGGAGGGTTATACACGGTACCGACAATCACGGATTTATTTGGGAGGGTCACCCTGACCCACAGAGCTTTTTCACCTGCTGAATTTGGTATGTTCAGGCACGAATAAGGTATATGGCTCTGTATATAAACAGCGATACTTCCTCATCCGTATTTAGCACCGTCAGTACGCTCTCGATCCCGCCTGAGGAGCGTGTATCCCTGTATGGCAACCTCACTGCTCTGAATTTCTTGGTTTAGATTGGTCTCAGTGATACACATGATAGATGGCTTGACCGAGTTCACTAAATGTAGGAACTGGTCAAACTTAGATCTGAGACCTCGTATATTGCAGTGGACTACCGTAAACAGGTCCGTTTGGATGGTCGGTGGACGTGCTACAGGTCGTCGTCAAAATGGCTGTTTGGTCCGAGGCTTTTTGTTGTTAATCATAACCAGGTAAAAGAAGCTTTGCCGGGTGGTTAGCCCAACAAAGCCCATAAATCCATTGCCATGCATGTATGGCAAAGGGAGGCTTTGAATAGATTGGGGTGGAAGAGGAGCGTGCGTAGCTGTGTTGGCCTCAGGCGGCTTGGTGCTGCGATGAGTTGTTAGTAGTAGTAGTAGTATGCATCATTAGACGGGGAAATTGGTGAACAGAGCTCCGAATCAAAGTCTGGCACTTACGTGTTGATGCTAGATCAAAGTAGAATAAGATGTTTGGAGGAAGCGAGAAATTGAAGGCTCGATGAGCTAGTTTTAGGTTCTGCTTCTTGATAACCACATCTAAGGCATCTAGACCTGTATCACTGTAAAGATCAGCAGTAGGATAGAGTCGGGGAAGGCGAAAAGTTGCCTTTACCGCTCTATTCTGTGCTGTTCGGAGTTGCCGAAGGGAAGAATAGTTAGTATTGCCACATACAGTTCAGCAATAAGAAAGATAAGGAAGGACAAATGAATAGTAAAGAGAAAGCATTACACCGGGAGGAAGAAATTGATTGGCACGATGAAGCATAGACACTTGACGAGAAATTTTAGAATGTGCATAGGAAATATGAGTTTTGAAAGAAAGAAAACAATCAACGTGCGCGCCAAGAAGTTTAACAAAAGAGCACTGGGGAATTATATCAGTAATATAAAAAACAAAGATTGTTGGGGAAGGTTCAGACATGTGGTATGGGGTTCGAAAATGAATAATGCTACTCTTAGAGCTATTCAACAGCATTCCGTTCTGCTCACTCTATGGCAATATTCTGCTCACTCTTTGTCAAATGAATTCTATGTCAATACCATGTTTGAGTATAGCTTTCCTAAGCACCGGTTTTGAACTGCTTAGAATGGAAAATAAATGTATATTTTTATGTGGTTCCTTCAATGTCATGATGGCAACTAATGACCTTTTTTACTGTTCGCTGGATGATGTACGGTAATTTCAGTGTAAAAAAAAATCTGTGACTACACGCAAATCCTCGGGTGAATTGTGATTAAAATCCATTAGAATGTAACCATAGGGTTTATTTGTTCCCTGAAATTATGGTGAAAGTAGAAATTTTGGAGCACCGGGGTATATTTGTTCATTGAGAGTTATTCGAGAACTTGAAATACGAACAACTCTGTAAACGATATAGTAGGTACAATTCAAAGCAAGCGTTTAGAAACACTTGCTCTGATGAAAGAGATTGTGTAGAAATAGAGTTAGGGAAAGTTTTTCATGATGGGAGTGAATAGTAAACAGTTGTAGCATTTCTTGAGCCCGAGGTCAATGAATTCAGCCAAATCTTCAATAATCATCTAAGAGATTGTTCAATAATTCTGAACACGTCAAGTCCCAGCATGCATTTTGTGTCTGATGTAATAGACTTTATTGAATCATAGGACTCTTTCCAAACACCGTAGCAACAGTGTATTTTTTCGGGTTTTCCAAAAATATTTGATTACGATTTTGAATTAGTTTTGTTAAAAGTGTCGCTTTTCCCCACATTGACGGACCAAAAAGAAACGATCTGACGATCTAAATTGATACATATTGTCATCAAAGTCTTCAACAGCGGGAACACAAATAACTTTAAACTGTAGTGGTCTAATGAATATTTTCCATATCAGTCCTATTACTACTAATACTACTATTACTACTACTACGATGTTCAAGAACAAAAAAAATTAGAATAATGAATGCTTTTTTTCATTTTAAAATAAATACACATCATTTTTAACAACATAAAAACTTTTCACAGTTTAAGAAAAACACTTAGAAAAGGCCCCTGGAGGGGTGCGGCGGCTTGCCAAAAGCCGGGTCCTCCCCCCAGGCTAGCTGCGGACGGGGGAGGGCAAAACAATTTTTATTTTAAAAATTTAATAAGATACATTGAAGAAACATCAGTAACTCTGCCTTGTCTTGACACAGAACTAAGAAAATCTCTCCCCACCTCCCGCCTACTATTGAATTGAAAGGATTTTCTCTAGACCGAGATGTTTTCTACATTTTACACATACAGCTTGATCTGAAATGAGGGAGTGCCCTTGAGGTACTACCATCACACCATCCTCACAAATATAGACTTTGCCTAATATGTGTGTTTAAAACAACTGTGCATGCCAGTATACTTAATGGAGTTAACTTTTAAGGGTGACCCATTTATAAATGTTATTGTATCGTTGTTTTTGTAAATAAAAGTTATCTTCCAGTTTAAGAAAAAGATTATTTGACTGTATTTTTGCTCATTCTTGGCTTAATGAAATTCTATACTTTTCTTTGAAAAAAATTGTTTTGTGGAATTTTTTTTTTAATTAATGTCAGTAAAAGGGGGGAGACAGCCCAAAAGTAATCTGCTATTATTAAAAGCTATATGGTAGAATTCCTAATACCAAACAATACCTCTGCGAATTTGTTGACGTTTTCGTATAACCAGGTGTCACTGTATCCTAACAGCGGTCATACAACCAAGAAAAGGGCTCATTCAAGCTAATATCATAACTTCTGGGACTAGCCAAAATTTTATCAGAGGGCAACTTGGACCTCTCCCGCTTTTTGCCCTCAGAGTCCATTGGAGCCAAACATCGTGCTGTGTCAAAATTTAAGTGTCCATTATAGTTAAAAATAAACAATGAAGCATTAAAATCAATGTCTACAAAGGTAGTAAAACCTTTACATTTCCCTTAGCTCAGGCTCAATGTTCTTAGAATTGCTCACAGTTTGTTATGCATTGCTGAACTATGGATATTACGGATATTTTATGAGATAATTGCGTTTTACCCGCTTATACCTTAAAATTTCCCTCAAGAAAGCAAGTCAGGTTTTAAAAAGGTGGGAGTAGAATGGGGGGTCAGACTCGTGACGGGGCTCCATATATGGGCATAGAGTCCCTAGGGAGATGGTTTTCTCACTGAGAATGAAAAAACAGGATTTTTCTCACTTGAAAAAACAGGAATTTTCTCACTTTTATGGATGTTTCTTGGACGGTTGTGAGTGTTGGTCAATTTATTTGATGTTTTTCATGGATGTCAAGATCAATTTATGTCTGTTTTATGGTTTTTGTCAGTGAGAATGAAAAAACAGGAATTTTCTCACTTTGATGGATGTTTTCTGGATTATTGAGTCTAACGGGGACAGGGTCAATGACACTTCGTTCAAGATCAATTGATTGTTGTTGTTGTTTTGGTCAAGTGCACGCTCGGGGCGAATGTCAATAATTCCCCTTAGAAACAACAAATTAATTCCCCTTTCTTGACAAATCAATCAACCATGACATCATCTGTCAGAAATTAAAATACTTCACCCAGAAACAATTCACCTTGACATCACCTGTCAGATATTAATAAACCATTCCCCGGAAACAATTCTGATCGAACTCCAAAGATATTAATAAACTTCGCCCCGGAAACAATTCTCCAAGAAACTCCGGTGAATGTTTTCATCTTAGAGATGAAGATATTAACGTGGGAAAGGGTTTCTTAGTAATTTCAAATGTGACAGCGCAGGGATGCCAAAAACAAAAAGATTATGAAGAAATTACGTTTAGGGGTTATTTGGGCGAAACCGTTACCCCAACCCCAACCCCAACCCCAAAGGGCCCCGATCCCATACCCCAACCCCGAAGGAAGCCCCCGGTCTCCAAAGATCCCCCGGACTCCCAAAGGATCACCCGGCCCCCCAAGAGCCCCTGGACACCCAAAGGCCCTCCCGGGTCCCCAAAGGACCACCCGGCCCCAAGGGCCCCCAAAACCCCTAATGCCTCCCCCCGGGCCCCCAAAGAGTCCCCTCCCCATTTTTAATACTATTTTAAGGCTTTATTATATCTTTTCAGAACAAGTTATTTTCTTAATGTCCATCCAAAACCCATTTTACAAGTTGAAGTTCCCATCCTTCTCATCCATAACTTTACTTTAGAGCTTTTTGGATACCTCATCACCATGAAATACCTTTCAAAAGACATTTCAGAGCAAGTTACTTTCTTAATGTCCCTCCTAAACCCATTTTCCAACTTGAAGTACTCATCTTTCCCCCACAACTTTACTATAATGGCTTTTTGGATACCTCAACACCAAGCAATACTTTTCAAAAGGCATTTCAGAACAAGTTCTTTTCATAATGTCCATCCTAAACCCATTTTACAAGTTGAAGCATCCATCCTTCTCATCCACAACTTTACTTTACAGCTTTTCGGATACCTCAACACCAAGCAATACTTTTCAAAGACCATTTCAGAACAAGTTCTTTTCATATTGTCCATCCTAAACCCATTTTACAAGTTGAAGTACTTATCTTTTTCACCACAACTTTACATTACAGCTTTTTGAATACCTCAACACCATGAAATACCTTTCAAAAGACATTTCAGAACAAGTTCTTTTCATAATGTCCATCCTAAACCCATTTTACCGGTTGAAGTACTTATCTTTTTCACCACAACTTTACTTTACAGCTTTTTGAATACCTCAACACCATGAAATACCTTTCAAAAGACATTTCAGAACAAGTTCTTTTCATAATGTCTATCCTAAACCCATTTTACAAGTTGAAGTACTTATCTTTTTCACCCACAACTTTACTTTACAGCTTTTTGAATGCTCCAACACCATGAAATACCTTTCAAAAGGCATTTCAGAGCAAGTTTCTTTCATAATGTCCCTTCTAAACCAATTTTCCAACTTGAAGTACTCATCTTTTCCTCCACAACTTTACTATACTGGCTTTTTGGATACCTCAACACCAAGAAATACTTTTCAAAAGGCATTTCAGAACCAGTTCTTTTCATAATGTCCATCCTAAACCCATTTTACAAGTTGAAGCATCCATCCTTTTCACCCTCAACTTTACTTTACAGCTTTTCGGATACCTCAACACCAAGACATACTTTTCAAAAGGCATTTCAGAGCAATTTCCTTTCTTAATATCCCTTCTAAACCCATTTTCCAACTTGAAGCATCCATCCTTTTCACCCACAACTTTACTTTACAGTTTTTTGAATACCCCAACACCAAGCAATACTTTTCAAAAGGAATTTCAGAGCAGTCTTTTTTCTTAATGTCCATCCTAAACCCATTTTACAAGTTGAAGTACCCATCCTTTTCACCCACAAC
>JAQQPU010022416.1:0-13999 GCA_029168905.1 Artemia sp. Kazakhstan ARC1039
TTAGTTCAGATGTTTATAGGAATTACAAGTAGGTTTCGAAGTCGTTAGAACACAAGTCCTAAAATTGGTCTCAATCAGGAACCCTTATCGCTATCTAAATTCACAAAGTGCAAAGATTTTCAAACAAAGTGTTTATTGTTTAAAGTTCAGGAAAGGTCTGCCCATTTCACACGAAAACATTGATTGAAAACGAAACTAGTCTTATCTTGGCTCTCCGCCAAAACAGGTAACTAGACTTTTCAAGTATCACAGGAACAACAATCTGAGAAAATAAATATCCCGACGTGAAAAAAAAAATGATAAACCATCCAGTTGTGGATCCAGAGGGGGGGGGGTGAGGGGTACCCCCCTAAAGTAGTCTAAAGTAGTGTAATTTACCTAATTAACGCAAGTTTGCATTAATTAAACTTGCTCCTAACGTAAGTTTATCGGATCAGCCTATTTTGCGCCCCCCCCCCCCTAAAAAATCCTGGATCCGCCCCTGAAACCATCACACCTATTCCACCAGTTATTAGAAGAAAAAAAATCCTTATTTTAACAAATTTCTTCAAGCTCCCGCCCCCTTTTTTTTATAAAATCCTACAAAGGCCAATCAGTTGAGTCCACTGTATATAAATAATAGATTGCCATAATTTGTATATAAATTAAGTCATACCGTGAGATGGGACAGTTGCAAACAACTTGGCCGGTTCACCTAGTTTTTTTCTGCTTTCGCAATTACGAATAATGCACTTTCTAACCATTTCTCATTGATTGACGCAAACACACTAATCCATAAGTGCACAAATAAGTGGAAGGAGCTTTTTATTCGCACCGAGAATGAAGAGCCAGAAATCATCTGCGGTAAACTTACTGCTAATTATATAAACTGTAGTTCAAAGACTATTGAATGTAAATGCCATGAGTGTTCATAGTATTCATAATGGAAACAGTGTTTCAAAAAAGGTTTCAGAGACGTTTTGAACAGTTTCTTTCATTTTAATGTGTAATTGATGCTTCAAAACTGAATTTATTCAGACAGAATGGCTAAGATGAACATTTCCTTATACCTCATCGTTAAGACAACTCTAGAAATACAGATATACCCAGGTGTCTCTGATTACCAGAAGGATCAGCAAAGGCAAAATAAATTAGGAACGTGTTTTCAAGAGCTGTGCAACCTCTACCGTCCACCTCCTTTAAATTGTACAATCCTTCCAGCTCCTTTAAATTGTTTGTGAATTTGTTTACAGCAACTGCTGATGTTCACAAGCATCAGACGAGATACGTAGGTGAGACAGAAGGCTCGTTAGAGTGTATAGAAGGCCTGCTTCCTCTGTTCACCATGTTCTTCAAGCTTTGTGGTCTTAGGTACCGTTATGTGTTTGCGATGAGATTGAAAGTTTTGATATCTATGAGCGATCGAGGCACGGTTGCCTGCTGCCGTATTCATTCGATTTTTTTCTCAAATATTTATCTGTATTTCTTAATTTTTATTATTATGAAAACCCAAATATATTGGCGTTAAAATGCGTCTTTTTGGAGAAGAATTACAATCCTAGATTACTGGGATTCCACTTTTTTTGTTAATTTTTTTTTTCTATTAAACCAAAAAGAGGAACAGAAAAAATAAAAGTGGTAACAAAGGTAACTATGCCAATTGGATTTGAAAACTTAAAGAAAAAATAACTAGCAGAACTGTCTCAAAAACTCCAAAGTAACGTATGTATATGTGCTTTTACAAGGATCTTACATTAGATTTTGTTCAACATTCTCACAATAAGAAACTGATCATCTTGATAAAAAACATGAATCTACAAGTGTGACGATTTGTGTATTTGTAAACAGCGGTAAAAGAAGTAATGATTGATAGGAGGGGCCATGTTCCACCACCCGGTCAGGTCTATTTTACAATTTTTAGTATTTTTTTTTCATTTAAGTCGCAAGCTAAAAGATGAAAACTAACAATTTGATCAGACGTAAGATTCTAAAACAAACAAAGTTGTGCCATTGCCGGGGTAAGATTGTAGAATCAACACAAGAAAAAAAATAGGACAGGGGCAAATAAAAGTGGAAAACAGGAGAAATTTACCAACACGAGAAATCGTTCTTAACCTTATTGACGCACAATTCATCAAACTGTTAACCTCAGGGAAGAAATATATATCATTGTAGAAAATAGAAGATTAATAAATCAATATATCAATAAACTTATGACCTGACCTCGGAAAATAGCTGAAATCAAAGTGATTTATCATCCACCCCTTCAGTTTTCAGAAAACCAGTCATTCATAATAGACAAGAATCTCTTCCTATAATGAGAAGTATGTTTAGTTGAAAAATTTCTGTTTAAAATTCAAGTTACATATGTTTATAGAAAGTTTTTTTTTATTATATTACTAAAATAAAAATTAATTGATAGCTATTCAAACTATAAAACGATAATATGTACATTTAAAGAAGTGGTTCCCGATGTTTTAGTCGATTGCCAATTGGAAATTCCCTGCTATAATTGTGTCCAGGGACGAATCCAGGATTTTGTTGGAGGGGGGGGGGGGTAAAAAGATTGTTTCGGGGTGTGTGTGTGTACAGAGAAACTTTAAAAAACGCATCAAAAATTGGTTTATATTCATTTTTGTTACGTTTATACGAGTCGGAAAAACATTTCAGGGGAGGGGGTAGGGGTCAAACCTCCTAACCCCCCCTGTATACGGCCTTGATTGTGTCACAATTTTTTAAGCCTTGTGCTTCAGAAATGGAACACATTGTCACCCATTTCTCTTGAAGTAGGCTATAGGCTAACTTTCGAAGTAAAAAGTAGTATAGAACTGAATCAGTGGTCCATAAAAATGGATTATTTTTGCAAAATTTTGCATTTCCTCTGTCCTTGTTCGTACCAAAAAGCTTCATATTCCTCTCTATTAGATCAGAAAGGGCTTTGATCTTCACTCAGCTATTAAAACTGCAATTCTGTAAATAAGTTTAATTTGGCCAAAAAAAACTAATTTAAAAAATCTTAAATATAAAGACATGCCTTGAAGATTATTTTTTGTCAGTATTTGGGGACTTAAGCAAGACATCTCTTAAGAAAAAAAATAATTTTTAATACCTAATGTCGATTAATCGCTAAGGTGTAATTATACAGCAAATAAAAAGTTAGCTCGCACTTTGCCACTCAAAAAGCTTTTGAAATGGGCGCTGTTGCAATGAAGGACGAATGTTTTCTTGCAGCATCATTTAGCACCTTGGCTTTAATTTTGGATTGGACTATAGTTGCGCTAAGTATGCTCTCCTTCTTCCGGGGGAGAGGGGGGAGGCTATATACACCACCTCCTATATTTTTGAATCCCCTCTGGATTTAAAAAAAAATAGCTTTTTGTGTTTTAATGAGAAATTAGTTATTTGGTATTTTCGTTGGAAATGAGCGATAAAAATCGAAATTACACCTCCCCCCCCCAAAAAAAACAAAGAAGAATCACAAAATCACTACCAACGTATTTGATCTTTTCAAATTCTGAGAAATATTAGAAATATGACATTAGTTACCTGTTATTAGTTCATAATTATTCATACTCTGACTAATGAAGTTATCCGATGATTAACAACAAGCCCTGTTAACCAATAATATCGTATTCCACTTTGAAATAGAACCTAAAAAATTACCAGCCTTCAGTGAAGCTCTCCAGTTAATACAATATTCCACGAGAAAAATATATATTGTATCTTTTATAAGCCTTGGAACTGATTTTAGAAAAAAACACATTATTTAAGGTCTGGAGTTCGAACTTCAATTAGAATCTGCCCAACAAACCAGTAGCCTGGTAACTCCCACTACAGAAATAAAAAAAAGGAAGAATACTCACTGCTTTCCATTTGCATACGACATTCTTGAGTATCATGAGGGTATAACATGAAGTTCATTGAGCAAGAAAGAGTCAATGTTAGTCTGGAAATAAAAGAACTATTTAATAAATTAAATTAAAGAAATTAATTAATTGATTAAGGACTAAAGGAAGATTTATCATAAGAGCGTAACATGAAGTTCATTCAGCACGAAATTTTCATTGTAAATCTGGAAATAAAAGAATTATTTAATTAATTATATTGAAGGAATTAGTTAACTAATGAATTAAGAACTGAAAGAAAAGTTATCATGAGGCCATAAGATGAGGCTCATTGAGCAAGAAAAAGTCAAAGTTATTCTTTAAATGAAAGATTTATTTGACTAAATGTTTGGTTAATTAATTAATTAAGAATTAAAGAAAGGCATATCATGAGGGTATAACAAGAAGTTCATTGAGCAAGAAAGAGTCAAGGTTAGCTTTGAAACAAAAGAATGAATTATTTTCTTTAAAAGAAAAATCTTCATGTTCAATATTGGAATATATATTTTATAACGATTACTATTTCATGTGGAATTACCACAGCATAAAGGTAGTTTTGAAACATAAAAATGGACGGCAAACTATTATATAAATCTCTACCAAAAAGCTTATACCTCCCTCTTATATGAGAAATCTGAATCGGTTAGTTCAGTGTGTTCTCAACTTTTTTTTATTTTTTTTTAGTACTCTTACATCAGTTCAGTTCTTCAAATCCGCCATTTATGTACGAGCATCTATCCATTCCTGATTAATTCATTTATTAATTCATTTATTTTATTATATTTATTTATTTCTTATATTATATTATTATATTATATTATATTATATTATATTATATTATATTATATTATATTTATTTATTATATTAATTCATTTATATTTATTAATTCATTTAATTCATTTATTAATTCATTTTTTTATTAATTCATTAATTTCATTTATTAATTCATTTATTCATTTATAAAAATTGGCTGAAGACAGTGTTCTGGAAGAACACTGCTGCAGTCAGTGTTCTAAGGATATTAGTAAGCACCTTCGAAGGACATCATCCTGGCTGTATATCTGGCCTGTAAGTCTCATTCCCCAAGCTTTTAAAGCCGCAACTGGCAGTAAATCACAGGAGTATTTCTGCATTAGTGTTCTGGCAGGATTTAGTACACAGATTTTACAGGCTCCTACCTACTATGGATTCATCGCTGGATGTTTCATTCACCTAACATTCTAAATCAAACGGTTCGTGGAAACGAACTGTAAGTCAGGAGCGACCCGACTCAATAGTAACCGAAACTCTAAATAACGGAATTTGGGAAAAAATAAAGTTGTGAGACAGAGTCAAACTATAGCGTAAAGAGCGAGGGGTTGAGGAGAGGGCAGCCCCTTTCAGATACAGAATACTTTATGTTCGTTTTAAGTTTTAATGTCGCTCCTTACTTTCAGGTAAAAAACTTGTTTTTTTAATTTAATAATCCAAAGGCTGTGTCCTGGAAGAGCATGAACTTCAAAGAAATTCTAGAAAGTTCAGTAAAAATCTAGAAAAGTTCTAGTAAAATGTTAGAAAAGTTCAGTAAAAATTCTAGAAAGTTCAGTAAAAATCTAGAAAAGTTCTAGTAAAATTATAAAAAAGTTCAGTAAAAAATCTAGAAAGTTCAGTAAAAATCCAGAAAAGTTCTAGTAAAATTCTAGAAAAGTTCAGTAAAAATTATAAAAAGTTCAGTAAAAATCTAGAAAAGATCTAGTAAAATTCTAGAACAGTTCAGTAAAAATTCTAGAAAGTTCATTAAAAATCTAGAAAAGTTCTAGTAAAATTCTAGAAAAGTTCAGTAAAAATTCTAGAAAGTTCAGTAAAAATCTAGAAAAGTTCTAGTAAAATTCTAGAAAAGTTCAGAAAAATTCTAGAAAGTTCAGTAAAAATCTAGAAAAGTTCTAGTAAAATTCTAGAAAAGTTCAGTAAAAAATCTAGAAAGTTCATTAAAAATCTAGAAAAGTTCTAGTAAAATTCTAGAAAAGTTCAGTAAAAATTATAGAAAGTTCAGTAAAAATCTAGAAAAGTTCTAGTAAAATTCTAGAAAAGTTCAGTAAAAATTCTAGAAAGTTCAGTAAAAATCTAGAAAAGTTCTAGTACAATTCTAGAAAAGTTCAGTAAAAATTCTAGAAAGTTCAGTAAAAATCATTCAAAACTAACAGCTTGGCTGCTGGTCCATTATTATAAGTTAATTCATATAGCACGACAAATTGTCGAACCACTTTTTGAAATTTATACCAAATTGATGTTGAATCTATGGGTCCAAAGTTTTAGATGAATTCTTTGCACCATAGAATATTAAATTCAAGGCTTACTCTTCCTTTCGATTCAATTAGATTCTTCTGGCATTTATATTTAAAAACCTCTAAGTAGGGTTGTTGCTGAGAACGTATCCGGTTTTCTTAGGAGCGGTGCCTGAAAAAAACTTTAAAAAACGCATCAAAAATGTCTTTGTATGTAAAGCAGATAACCAAGACCACTAAATGAGTTTTTGGCTAAATGTATCTATGAGTGCATTTATTTATAACCCATCGTACAAAAAGGAAAATGATGTAGTATAAGTAAAAAAAGAAAAAAAAGAAAAAAAACAGCACTCAAAAACAACAACAAACATTAGTCCTAAAAATTAAAAACGATATTTTGCTATTCATTGCCAGTTTGCTTACTGGATATTTGAGCGTCAAGCTCACATAGCTTAGCTTATGGATCAGACAGATTGTATTTCCTCATGAGGTACGTGTTACGGGTCCATGGGGGGACTCTCAACAGAAACTTAGCATGTCTACAAAATACACACTTCATTTTCAGACGATCAGATTGACTAAATATTTGGTAAAATGCAACAAAATACAAAATATTTGGCATAACTACACTATCATAAACCTTCGCTTGAAGGTTTCCATTTAAGTGGAATTTCAAACTAATTATCCTGCCATAAGAAAGACGGAATTTCCTCACCATATTTTCTAATATTAGTAATTTAGTTTTCTGAAGATTTTTAACAATTGAGAGACCAAGATAAGTCAACTTATCATAAGGCTTAACTTCAGTACCATTCAAATCTATAGTTACATTATCACCTCTAGTCACACCTAACTCATTGAACAAAATTACACACTTTGTTGCCTTTAGGGATAAGCCAATTTCACGATAATTTTCAGAAATAAAAAAAAAACAGTTTTATAACCCACCAGTGGTCCTGCTAACATTGATAGCATCATTTGCATAACAAAATGTCAATAAATCAATCCCTTTGTAAATGCACTAGGAAGAGACATCGAGAAATAATCGAGCCCTATTTAACCCCAATGCTAATTGGCATTTCATTAGTCAAAACATCATTTCCAGGAATCTTGATAAAAGCTTTCATACGGCGGTACATGTAAAGAATATGTCTAACTAAATCTGACGATACTCCACGGTTCAAAGGATCATTCATTACTCGGGGATGAATACTGAGTAAAAAATTCCAAGGGTTAGGCTCCCATCCCACTCATCAGCATCAATGAATAAATTACATAAGCACCTTAGAGCATGGAAACATCCAAGCTTGGGTTGGAATCCAAACTAGTAGGGAGCCGTGTAACAAGTAGAACGTAGACAATCAACTATAAGCAATTCAAGAACTTTATGAAATACTCATGAAACAGTAATAGGTTTTCAAGCCGAACACTCATATGATATCCTTGCATTTCTTAAGGATTTAGTCAGGGATCCAGCCAACGAAATTCTGACATCACAGGCTTCAACGAGATTAAGAAGGCTGGAGGAATTTATCATGGGCAGAATTTGCTAGTGAAAGCGAATATAGCCGGCAGCAAAACAAATGTTGTGTGTCGAAAGAGATATCACATAATTTACATAATCGATCATGCATCAGCTATTTTTTTTCATTTTTCGACATAGATGAGAGGTTTGGATTTAGAATGTGAAACAGAATAAGATACGGAGAGAAAAAGGAAAAAAATGATGAGCACAATCGGATATAGCTTCCTAACTTCACATTATTAAAACATACCTAAGTGGTGACACCAGAACCTGACTTTCCTGTACTTGCATTAGAGTTATGTTAAAAAAGGAGGAACAGAGTAATTGGGGCTGCACAGGAAGGTAACAACACCTTTTCAACTCCATTCTGTTGGTGGCCGGCCTCAAAACAGAAGCAACTCGGAATAAATTGAGTGCACAGATATTGAATCCTAGCCTAAACAGAAGTACGCCCTAAATAAAATAATTAGCTGCAGAAATAGACCTTTTGATGAACAAAAAAGAAAGAAAAAGAATCTAAAAAAAATGACCACAAGTTACGCATATGTTATACTCCTTCGGGCGAAATATAATACTTTCCAGCACAAGCACAGGAAACATCACAAAATCAAGGAAGGTATTTACAGTTCTTGGTGCATTTTTTGCTACACTCACAAAAGAGTCATGAATTATCTGATGGAAGCGAGGAACGCCCGAAACAAAGGGAACAAAATCTTGTCCAGAAAAATACCGTCCATAGCTCAAATGGCCTGGCAGACATGGTCTTGCAATCAATGAGGCATTTCAGATTGCAAGCTTAGTAAGAACGCTTACAATGTTCCGCAAACGCCCTCTCTGTATAAGGCGACGCTTTTATAAGTGTACTCGTAAATCACTGAGGGAAAGCTTATTAGGATCCCTTACATAAGCGCTGATTATCAGCTCTCTGGCTTCCGTGAAGGTTTCATCTCTCAATTTCTTTACTGCACACTGAATCTCCATGTACAGACCGCTCTTCTTGACGGACACTAAGAATGTTTGTTTTACTTTGAAGAAAAAGTAACTCGTTTTGTCCCACCCCGAAATGCAGTGAATGAACGATAGGAAGTTCAACATTTGCTTCTCGGTTCCCTGAAACAAAGGATCAATGGGGACACAATAATTTAATAGCTTCACGAGGAGTCGAAGCACAATATTCTTCCCAGGAAAATGTTAAGGAGACGAGGGAGTTGGTCCTCTAGTATCACAACTATATGAGTATCATTAGCACAAACAGTCACCCTTTCAAAGCCGTTTCTGAAACAAAAAGGCAACGTGCAGAGCCATTCGGGTGCCCGCTTCTTCATTTGTGCTACAAAGAAATTATTCGAAACTGAGCAAATAAAGATCATGACTAAAACATACAGCTCTCATCCTGTCTTGAAACTTTTTAGACAGTCATACACGCAAGATGTCGGCAGTACTTAAGCTGCTTTTATAGTCAAATCCATTTACTTCCCATATTCCTTAAACTGCTTTCAATAATTTGCTTTGCTCTTTGTATTTGCAACAATCTTTGTCCAGTTTCCAATTTTTTAGTTTGCCGAGAAGGAGTAGACTGTCAGGGAGCAGCTACGTAACTGGTGACACTCACGGCAGTTCTTCAGAGATGTACTGCCACCATTTAGATCAGTGTGAGCATACAGTCGGTCCCACCTATCACCCACGGTATTACTTGCTGCTTTAGGTATCGTTTCAACACCGCTTTAAACATCTGCATGGCATAGATTTCGACGGTTTCATGTACAGCTGGTGGCTTTCGGCAAACTAGTGGAATGAAGTCGATAGCGAAGGCATCACGCCCATGCAAGCAACCTTTTTATTGAAGTTTGGGTTTTCAGGCCATTCACGCAAGCCACTGACCTCTCTCAAAAAGTCTAACACGGTAGACTTAACACCACTTCGAAGCGCCAACGTAGAATCCCTGAGCTAAAAAAGTGAAGGAGTATATGAAACGAGTACAAAGCTCAGAATATTTTCAAGCTGTTTTAGTCCACTGTTTGTGCTGGAATATATCCCACACAGGATTCTCTTTACTGTCATACGCTCTGAAAAAACTGCGCTTTGTCCAGCGCCATTCATTTTTCATCCCGATTTTCATGAAGCAACATTCATTGTGATTATTTTAACTTTGAAAAAGCTGTTTCATCCCCTTTGACATACTTGGCTACAGTTTCAAGTCCTCGTTCCTCAGCTGCAATTAAGGAGCTCGCCACTCATGGACTGGCCTGCTCATTGGTTATCAAATTCATAAGAAAGGGTTCTGTGTGGCAGTGCAATACGGACACAGCCGTTTTTACTAGCATAATCTGCTTTTAGATAAATTTCGAGCTATCTTCGTGATGCTGAAAATCAAGCCCTGAAGTCACACAAAGCAGATTAATAAGGTCATACAAAGCAGACGAAACTGAGGTAACAAAAGGGAGGATATTAATCCAATTTGAAATTGCTAGTTGGCTTGTTGTAATACCAGCCAGGCCAAAATTTCTTTTTGAATCAAGATTTATGGTGGATTTAACAGTATGATCCGTATACAGTATGGACAGTATCGTAATAATGAATTATTTCTTTGGACTTCTTCAGTAATAATAAATAATTGAATAACCCTGATTTAACTAGGCAACCTTTATTAAAACATTTTTAGGAAGAAACTGAGTACATACAGGCACTAAATTGTTGGTATCATATAATTGTTTCAGTTGAAAGTCTGTATTACATACTACTTGTCTGTGATAGTTAGTCAGTCCTTTGTTGGCTTTAAAATCTTCTAATATCAACAAAGTGATGACATTGACGTTCATGCAGTGAGATTGTGTTTCTAGGTAGCGCTCCCGTATAAGTGTATCACATACGGTGTAGATGTATAAGTGTAGCGCAAAGAGGGGGCTGAGCGTGAAAAGATCAGGGTTATATCGGGGGCCTTAGGGTAGGCGGTGCAAGAGAACTTGCAAAAATACTTAGTATAACAGAGTATAGCTTTTCCATGCTAATGTCGATTGTTTGAAGAATTCGTAAATAAGTTTCAATCGTTTTAAGTTTCAATTTCGGTCTTTACTTCCCTCAGAATTTTTTTTTTTTTAATTGAGCTTGTACACTGTATGCTGCCAAATAGTCCCTTTTGGCGCCAGTCAAGAATTATAAGCAGCTTTTGAAAATATAATGTCACATTCATCACTTTGCAAGTGCAATTTAAGGCAAGGTTAATGTGAAAAGTAGAGTGGAAAGATAATGTTCCCCCTCCGCTATTGCAATCTCTCATTAGTGGAATTGGATCTGAATTTCAACTCATGGAGAAATATACTACCAGACAAAATGCTCGAAAGAACTCCCCAGAATAAAAAGATACCCAATATTTGTTTTTTTCCTATTTCTGCAGATACTCCCTTTGTGTAATTGGTGCATGGAATTTTTAATGCAACACCAGTTATTCGTTTTCAGCGCTTTTTCTGCCCTAGATTCTATATTCAAACCTTCTTTATCTCTTTTAAGCCTGGTAACTATTTTTTAGCGATCTTTCTTTATCGTGGGTCCTTGACTAGTTGGGGAAATAAGACCTAAAAAAAATGAATCTGGAGCTATATCACTGAAAAAACCATTTGGTAAAGTATTGAAAGATGATGGATTAGTTTATAAGACGCATTGAGCATACGCACATACACCATCATAACCCATTTATTTTTTTCCTTTTAAGTTTTCGTATCATGTCACGTATATCTTAGTACTAACTATAAAAACACATGACCGAGGAGTAAGCAGTCGATCATTTAATTCGCTTTCTAATTTCTGACATCGCTTAGGAACAGGTTTAGAAAACTGCCTCGTAAAATATGAACACCGTTGCAACTCACTGATATTGGCTTTATTTTCACTGGTGTCATTATTTGCCGAACGAGTCTTCCATAACTTATTGGGGTTATTTGATATCATTTCAGCAACTACAGTGCTTGGAGCAACTCGTTGAGATTTAAGCTTCTTTGGAAAATGCCACTTTGTAAGCAACCACAAAATGTTAACAATTCCAGTTTTTGGTTTTTTACACTGATTCCACAAACGAAGCCTGAATTTTGATGATTGACATGCGGTTTTAAGGCTTTTATTTCTAGACAATCCAAACATCTCAGTAACTAATCTACAGTTTCTCGTAAGGACAGCATACATGTCAGTGACTTTTAGGCGTGAATAATCTCTGCACAATACAAGTTAAGTTCAATCCGTACAGTGGACTGGTCCATCCCAGTTTGCCGCTGAAGGAGCTGAAACAGAACTCGGATTTTATCCAAAATGCGGTCATGAAGGCGTTACTTTAGTTGGTTTAGAAGTTTAGTCTTTAAATCTTTCTTTATGACGTCCTCCCAGCTTAGACAAGGACGATCTGCTTTTCGTTTAGCCCTAAACGGTTGATCGAAAAGAACAATCTTCGGCAATCTGTTATCCTTCATCCGCACAACGTGCCCTAGCCATCTCAACCCTTCATTATAGTCCTAGAGAATAGTATTGAACCACATTTTTCATGAAACATATTGTTTAAAATACGGTCAGTCAGCCGGGTACCCAGATAAATCCTTAAGCAGTTTCATCCTCATGACCGAGATATCTCCACTTCCTATATTTGATCACTTTGGTTACCAGTGGCTGAGATGTCTTCTGTCGTATAGTAGTGTTTGTTACGTTTTGGGACCACTGGATATTTAGAATGTGCCTTAAACACATGTTTTCGAATTTGAGAAATTTCTTTTCAAGTATTTGATCTATGTTTCAGAACCATACCAAAGCGTTAAGAGGATGTTGTTGTTGTTTAACAGCCTCAGCTTGAGTCGGAGAGATACTTCTGGCTGCACCTTATTTGAGACAATTTCCTGAAAGAAGCATTAGCCTGGCCGATGGTAGGTCCTAAGTAATTGAACTTTACGACTTGCTCTGTCGTCTGGTTATTGCATCGTAGGTCAAGTGGAGATCCAGTGTTCGCCACACTTTTGGTTTTGTTGGTATTTAACTTAGGGCCAAAAGGTTCAGCAGCGTCCCTGAATTGGTTAACTAATGCTGAAGCTTTTGTTTGCAGGACTCTAGGAGGCTGATATCGCCAGTGAAATCGACATCTCCGAGTCTCTTAATATTCAACTGGTTCCAATGTCCGTCGCAGGTTCGGAGAATATAATTAATGATAAGAACAAAATAGCAGTGGTGATAGCACACAGCCTTGTTTCAGGCATGTCACAATATGAAAGTAACGGCTACTCCCGTCACTTGTCTTCACGCAGATTTCTATGTCTTTGTAGAAGGCTTCAATAATTCGAATGAGCTTATCAGGAATGCCGTAGTATTGGAGAACCTTCCAAAGCGTTTGGCGATTTACCGAGCCAAAATCTTTCTCAAAGTCTATAAAGACCAAGTAAAGTTTATTGTGCCATTCATTCGCTTCTTCCAGCAGCATCCTAAGAGTAAATACAAAATCAGCGCATGATCGGTTTGGCCGGAATCAATGCTGCTCCTGTCGGAGATGTTCGTTATAAGCTGGTTGGATTCTGTTAATGAGTATAGTTGCCAATAGTTTGCTTGGCATAGATGCAAGGCTGATACCTCTCAAGCACATTGCAGAGTCGCCTTTTTTGAATATTTTGACGAGAGTACATTTTGTCCAATCCTAAGGGATTTATTTTGTTCTCCAAATTATAGGGAATAACGTGGTCCATACAGTTATGCATGCAACTACTGAGCATTTAATAATTTCAGCCACAATTCGGTCTTCCCCAGGGGAATTTCCAGACTTCAACTTCTTAGCCACCTTTAGTATTTCCCCACCAGAGGGTACATTAATATTTAACCTCCACCAGATGGAGTTTGCACCCCCTAAGAAATCAATATAGAGCTTATTTACGCCTAATTGAAAACTAAAATATTTCTTGAAATGAAGGTTTTACTAGAGGGGCTTGGGTGATAGAGCTTTTTATAGGGGTTTTCCTTGGGTTGAGATAATGGAAGAGTTCTTGTCCTTCTTTGCTCGTCCAGTCATTCAGATTAAAAATCTTTGCATTATTCTGGTTGCTTAAGCCGATTTTTTTGCCAAAACATTTGTGAGCATGGGGTCAGAGGGGGAGGGGATACGTCAATATCCAAACTAAGTCAGTAACCGTAGTCAGTAAGGATAAGTCAGAAACCAATACTCTAAGAAACGGATGTTTGAGTAGGGAGTGAGGAACTAGATATCTTAGAAATTGATTGCGTAATCAAAGGGGAAGTGGATTACCGAGAAATTGATTACATAAGAGAAGGGGACAGAATTTCCGAGAAATTGATTTGCATGATCGAGGGGAATTATTGATCTACGAAT